>JAWZYT010003968.1:5000-132706 GCA_034508575.1 Petrolisthes manimaculis | reverse complement strand
GTTAATCTGTAATTTTTGACCATATATACGCAACTTTTTACGTGGTCCTGAACGAAGTCGTAAATTAATGTACTCGTATATCATAGGAAACACAATTAATATCTGCCAAGAGTCAATATTTTGTCTATATAACTTTAGGAAAAGGAATCGAGCCTGGAACTTTATATATAGGTAACAAGACTCCTTCCTAAATAATATGTCCCCCTGTATACTCCCACACCTCCCGAATAACAACATCAACTCTGTCCTCCTTTCTGCTCCTCACTCTCTCTCCCTCTTTCTCTCCCCTACAACAACATACACCCTTTCCTTTCTCCTTTTTTCTATATAGCTGCCTGTCTCCCTATATCTCCCTCTTTCTTTCCCTCAACAACATACACTCTTTTCTTCCTCCTCCTCCTTCTACTCCTCACTCTCTCTCTCAACAACATACACTCTTTCCCTCCTCCTTCTTCTACTTCTAATATTGCTCCCTCTCTCCCTCACTCTTTCTCTCCCCAACAACATACATACACTCTTTCTCTCCCTCCTCCTCCTTCTCCTCCTTCTAATCTTGCCTCTCTCTCTCACTCTTTATCTCTCTCATAACAATAAAAACATACACACACCCTTACCCTCCACCTCCACCTCCTCCTCCTCCTCCTCCTCCTCCTCCTCCTCCTCCTCCTCCTCCTCCTCCTCCTCCTCCTCCTCCTCCTCCTCCTCCTCCTCCTCCCTCCCTGGCTTCCCAATAGTTCTGCTGCCCTGCTGTATAACCACGCTTCGTTACTTTTCCTCAGATAATCCCATCACGCATGAAGTAAAGACATATATGTGTGTGTATGTGTGTGTGTGTGACTGTGTGTGTGTGTATGTGTGTGCATGCGTCACGGGTTTTATTCCACTGCTTCAATCCTCTACATGCAGACTGTTGCTTCATACTCGATTCTGCACGTAGGCGAATTAGATGCTATATACTATTTCACCCAAACAGTATCACAAAAAAAAAAAAAAAAAAAAAAAAAAAAAAAAAAAAACTGTCATAAAAGATCATGTATACCGGTACTACTAATATTTACAGTCGTCATTTATTTTATTTTAGTAGCGCTTAGGGAAATGAGTTGTCTCTATTCTCTACTGTAATACAATTATATATATAAATACCACATTACTTCTTCCACAAACACAACAGGAATACGACCGACTCCTATTATACTGTATCTAGGAGAGGAGAAGTTTGTTTTGTACTCATAATTCAAGTCACCTGTATAAGAGAGAACAAGAAAGTATGCAAGTACTGTATAGTCACGAGCACTAATAAGTATACAGCTTTGGGTTTGAAGCTTCGAACAGTCTATATTGGGCCAACTACTTCTGCTGCTACTACTACTACTACTACTACTACTAGCCTACAGCCTATTATACTACTATAATACTAATAATAATAATAAATAAATAAAAATAATAATGCCACTAATACTACTACAACTACTACAACAACAACAACAACTACTACAACTACAACAACAAGAATTACTACTACTACTACAACTACTACAACAACAACAACTACTACTACTACAACAACAACAACTACAACAACAACAACAACAACTACAACAACAACAACAACAACTACTACTATACAATCCCTCCTTTCCACTCATCTCTTCACTCCTACTCCCTCACCTTATAACTCCTTCTATATATCTCCTCGTTTACTCCCATGCAACTCCCTCCACTCCACTGTTGCTCCTCTCTTTTTCTTCCATATAATAAGCATCCTCCTTCTCTCCCCTCCCCCCCCTCCCCCCTTATACACCTCAGGTCACGTGTCAAGTCTGGTCAGGTCATCTTTAAGGGTTACCGTCTGACGTCATTCACCTCGAGCCGCTTCGGATGAATGCGGATGTGTCTGTGTGTGTGTGTGTGTGTGGATGTGTGTGTGTGTGTGTGTGTGTGTGGATGGGGCTGTCTTAGTGTGAGTGTGGATGGGGCTGTGTGTGTGTGTTTTGTGTGTGTGTTTGTGTGTGGATGGGGCTGTCTTAGTGTGAGTGTGGATGGGGCTGTGTGTGTGATTTTGATAAATGACATTTTTGGTTACTTCTGCCACCCCTCTCCTACAGTCTGTGGGGAGAGCCTGGGATATCTGGAGTTTTGGGTGGCTGGAAACACACAAATTAGGGATAAACTTACCTAACTCCACCTGATCTGAACCAAACTTAAAATATTGACAGAATTGCAGTTTTCTACCTTTATTACCCACTTATTTAGACAATTCTAAAACTATTTTCATCTATGACATTTCCTCCTCAAATGCCATGTGTGTGTGTGTGTGTGTGTGTGTGTGTGTGTGTGTGTGTGTGTGTGTGTGTGTGTGTGTGTGTGTTACAACACTAGTGGTGTCAAAATAGACTTGATGTAAAAACATAAATGCATGTTTGTAAAAAACTGTCACCATCAAAAGAGCTACATGTATTTTGGTAAACGTTCACAATGAAGTCTTTTGATAAAATCACCACATGTACGTATCTGTACAAACACCCAACCAGTGTAACTCATATTAGGCCTTCATATACAAAACTCCAATAGGTATATAACCCTATACCTCTATACCTATACATGTGTTGGGATGGGTAATATTAGGCCTTTATATACAAAACTCCAATAGGTATATAACCCTATACCTCTATACCTATACATGTGTTGGGATGTACCGGTAAACACTCTTGCACAAACTTCACAATTATGAACAGTTTTACCAATGGAAAGTTTCATAACTGTAGCCATTAAAAAATATGTTTTTACAATGTATGTACAGTTGTAGACAATAATAACCATCCACATTGGGGTGACTCATATGCGTTTGACAGCTTCCCTCTGTTCGTTTGCTGAGATACTCTCCGATAAATTGGTTAAGGGGAGGGTATAGTTTGGACATTTTTGGAGATAATGATTACTCCAAACTCTTTCCAGCAACAGAACACCATTATTTTTGTTCATCTGGTCCTGTTTCCTGGCATACTTTGGAGGAATCAAGGCACTCCAATGTACCAAAAGTATACTCCCTCCTTAAGGACCCTGTGATCGTGTGTGAGAGACTTGGTGGCTTCTAATTCCTCCTGAACATGCCACGAAACAAGCTCCTTCAATTTAGCTGCATGTGTGTTTCGTGGCAATGTTTGAAGGACTCACTAACCTCCAATTTTCTGACTGCATCGTGGTCCCTTTAAAACAAAAACAAACAAAAAATACCAACAAAAGATAGACACACTTTTTCATTCATACAAAATACAAAAATATCTACAGACTCTCATGTTTAATATATTTTCTATGTTTGCGTCATATGTAGTTAATCCCCTTCCCAGTGCAGTCTTTTCAATGGGTTTACAGAAATTGAAAAAAAAAAAACAGAAAAAAACAAGTTGTCATAAATATAGACACTTGCAAATTTGTAATCAGGAATAGAATTATCTCATATATTTCCATTTCATATTTGTTTTTCCTGCCTCCTCCTCCTACAAGCATACATACATGTCTATCTGGTTTTCTTCTGCTTCCTCTTAAGTTAACCAAGGACCCTACATGTGATCGTGTATGAAAATAGGAGACTTCTACTGCTGATTCCTCCTGACTATACCATGCACCAAACAAACTCCTTCCATATAATATACAGTAAGTGGTGTTTTGTGGCAGTATATATATTATGAAGAACCCTTACTTGTACTCCCTGGGAAATGAGTCCATGAGCTTTTTATTCTATCATCTGTTGTTATCTTTCATTATTGTTGTATACGTGTCCTGCCAGCCTCCATTTCTCTTCCTATATAATATGACTTTAATATTATTTTAAAATTTGATAATATTTAATAATATTTATGTTTCTCTCTCGTCCATGTACTGTACGTTAACCTTTTCATATCACTCGAAGATATTCCTAATATTTACATAAAAAGTTTAACGTTTAGTGGGTTCTATTTTCATCCCCTAATAAGATTTAATTTTACACCGGACAGTAAAACAAACAATCTTTCAAAAAAATATATATATATATTTGATAAACATATTCATGCATTCATTTAGTAATCTATTTCAGTCACATGCTTTCATCATTTCCTTACAGAGAATAATATTATGTATTTGTCTCTGAATAGCTAAAGGTGTTTATCATACTATATGTCTGTTTGTATCAGTGTGTTTATTATATATGTGTGTTTGTATGAGGGTGTTTACTTGTTTCCTCTCTGTGTGTGTGTGTGTGTGTGTGTGTGTGTGTGTGTGTGTAATTGTCTACTCGGTTCCCCATGCTGTTAATATGTTCACGCTTCGTTCACTTAATCATATGTTTGTATTATTTTTGTCGGTAGTTTGTTTGTATTTACTTATTTCCTGTGTAACACGGAACCATTATTAAGGAAATATACTAAAGACTGTACTTTATTTAGACTGTGGTTGTGTACACGTGGATAAATGTATTAGAAAGAGGTCATAAAAAGAGGTAATAAATATTGGATAAAATTAGAAAGAGGTAATATTAGAAAAAGGTAGTAAAAAGAAGTGATAAATATTGGATAAAATTAGAAAGAGGTAATATTAGAAAAAGGTAGTAAAAAGAAGTAATAAAAATTGAATAAAATTAGAAAGAGGTAATATTAGAAAAATATAATAAAAAGAAGTAATAAATATTGGATAAAATTAGAAAGAGGTAATATTAGAAAAAAGGTAATAAAAATAAGTGATAAATATTGGATAAAATTAGAAAAAGGTAATATTAGAAAGAGGTAATAAAAAGAAGTAATAAAAATTGGATAACATTAGAAAGAGGTAATATTAGAAAAAGGTAATAAAAAGAAGTGATAAATATTGGATAAAATTAGAAAGAGGTAATATTATAGAAAGATCTAGGTCATAAAATTGGAACTTGTAATCTGGCTTGTGGTGCCTCATAAAATCATAAGATTGGCATTAACTGACTTGCCTAGAGCAGCCTGAGATATAAATCACTCTCTGATTAAGTCCAAGAGATGAACTAGATGCTCATGTTAACAAAATGGCCTCCTTTGGCGCTCGCCTCTTTAATTAACAGGCTAAAGAATAAACTATTAAGTGTAATTTAATGGAGATAAGGAACTGCATGGCTTTATTTAAGGTGAGAAAAAAAATATTGATTATGTTATGAATTCTGCATGTTGTGTTTTTTGTCACCCAATGTATGTTTGTTTTTTGTTTTTTTGTGTGTGTTTTGTGGGTTAAGGGGTAAGTACATTGTTTGTAAATCTGGAGCAACTGATTCCTCCAAAATATTCCAAGCAACAGAACACCTTATTTTTTTATCATTTAGGAATTAAGTACCAAAAGTATACTATCCCCTTAAGGACCCTGTGATCGTGTATGAGAATTGGTTGCTTCTGCATGATTACTCCTGATGATGCCACGAAACAAGCTCCTTCCATATAGGTGAAGTTTCGTGGCAATATTTGAAGAACTCATTTACCTCCAATTTTCTGACTTAGCACATCACAGGGTCCTTTAAAAGTTGAGTTGAGATCATGTTTCCAAGACCCTGCAGCGTTGACACTTGCAGCTGACGACGTTCTGGAAAGACTTCTCGAATCTAAACCCATCATCACACACGAGTGGGATGATAATGTTTTGGTGTCTCTGTGGTTGGCAGCTATTGCAGTCGTTGCCAGTACTCCAGATACCGTCCTTACGAGCTGTGTGTGTTTGGGAGGAAAGGGAAAGTGTGTAAT
Organism: Petrolisthes manimaculis; assembly: GCA_034508575.1. Classification (NCBI taxonomy): domain Eukaryota; kingdom Metazoa; phylum Arthropoda; class Malacostraca; order Decapoda; family Porcellanidae; genus Petrolisthes; species Petrolisthes manimaculis. Next base: position 126,974 of record JAWZYT010003968.1, on the reverse strand, counting down.
AGTATATAGGCTACATGAAACACTCAACAACGCCTCTCCCTTAATTGTTATCTGTTAGTGAATGCTGTGTAATTGTAAGGTATAATTTTCCTACCATAGCACCGTCCCCTACCCACTCCCCCACACACGCACTCTCTCTCTCTCTCTCTCCCATTCTCTCTCTCTCTCTCTGTATGCGTGTGTTTATGTGCTCTCTCTCTCTCTCTCTCTCTCTCTCTCTCTCTCTCTCTCTCTCTCTCTCTCTCTCTGTTGATACTCACAAACAAAGGTCTTGGTAGCACAGTAACCAAGGCAGTATCGTACAGGGTCAACAATGGGGTGTCGGTTGGTACAGTGGCCGTGGTTGTATGTATTCATGAAGAACATACCGATGGTGTCGTGGTTGTTCATCACCAACACCTTACAGTCACCTGGAGAGATAAACAGAGACTGATTGGCTAAATAGAGGGATACAAGCCTGTCAAAAATTAAGGGGCCACGAACCTATGGAAATTAATACTATATGAGGCTCAAGGAATGTATATGCAGGGTATTGAGAGGCTAAATGTGGGGATACAAGGGTCTGTCAGAAATTAAGAGGCTACGAACCTAGAGAAATTAACACTCTGAACTTGAAGGAATGTACGGGATATTGATGAGAGGCTTCTGGGGAGGAAATATGAGTCTGTCAGAAATTAAGAGGCTACGAACCTAGAGAAATTAACACTATCTGAGGCTGAAGGGAAGTAAAGTGTATTGAGAGGGTTCTGGGGAGTAGGATATATGAGTCTGTCAGAAATTAAGAGGCTACGAACCTAGAGAAATTAATACTACTAATAATAATAAGGTCTGTCTTAACTTTGTACTATCTGAGGCTGAAGGGAAGTAAAGGGTACTGAGAGGGGTTTGGGGGAGGATAAAAAAAATGGTCTGTCATCTACATTATTATTCTACCTTTCTTCAAAATGGTCTGTCATCTACATTATTATCCTACCTTTCTTCACGCCATTCTCATCATTATCATCTTCCTCCTCTTTCTCCGTGACTGTTTCCTCGCGTCTATCCACAACATTGACTTCCCGTACTAAGTCTTCTACAGCAGTTGTTTCTTGCGTTGGGTTGTTGCTGTCATCGTTGGTGTGTGTACTGGGTGTAGTGGGTGTACTGGGTGTGGTGGGTATACTGGGTGTAGTGGGTGTACTGGGTGTGGTGGGTGTACTGGGTGTGGTGGGTGCTTCCGTGGGTTCCTCCCGGCCCGATAAATCTCTCTCTACGGGGCCTGCAGGAGAATTATCGTAGTTACTCATAATATTACTATTTTCTTTGAATCAATTATTTAAAAGAACATGTAAAACCTTTTGATTTTTATGGAATACTATTTTGTTGACAAATATTACCTGAATTTTGATGTTCATACCATTGTTAATTATTTTATGGTATTATATTTTATTGTAAAAGTTTTTTTTTATTAAACTTAACGACTTCAGTTCTCATACATTTATAGAACCAAACTTCATAGCCTTGAAAAGCGGCATCGTCCCCCTGTATGAGTGTTGATTAGGGATTGTACAAAATGTAAATATAAAAGAACTTGAATACAAATTATAGTGAGTTCTTATGTAACCTAATTGCATAGCCTTTAGCAGCATCATTCCATTGCATGAGTAGCCTATGTGATGGTTGGTGCTTGTATTAAAGATAAAAAAACATGAAAATATAAGTAAATAAATAAATACCCGAGTTGCCAGTGTCACTCCTTGGGGAACGACTCACAAAAGTAGGGATCAATTGTTCCACCTTGAAATTCTCCACCATCGCCAGTACTGTGTTGAGTTTGTCTTCCAGGCTGGCCACTGTAGAGGTCAGATTCCTCGCTGACTGTCACATGGAAAAAAAAAAAAAAGGAGTATTAGGGATTATATTATTGTTGTTGTTGGTTGCTATTATCTTCTCGGGGAATTAAAGGAGTATTAAGGATTATATTATTGTTATTGTTGTTGTTGTTGTTGGTTGTTATTTTTTTTAATTGCTTACCTGCAGAGTACACTAGTATAATCTTCAATAATACATGAATATATCTTTACAGGGAATTAAGGGGAAAATAAGGATTATATTATTGTTTTTCTTTTTGCAATTGCTTAACAGGATTATATTGTTTTTTTTTTTTTTGCAATTGATTAACAGAATAGCCTACTGCATATTATTACTATATGTCTTCTATTAACACAACCAAGATCATTATAAACATCATAATAATAGTATAATGATAAATAGTAATTAATATATTAGACCATCATAATACAAGGATACAAGACTGTAATGTAAGTGTGTGTGTGTGTGTGTGTGTGTGTGTGTGCTGACCTACAAGGATACGACGAGACTAACTATAATGTGTGTGTATGTGTTGACTGACCTCTGAACTAAGTTGTGATAACCATTCCTTATCCTGATACATAATGGTACAAGTAGAGGGTCTTCCCCAAGCCTGTACCGTCCCCATCCTCCCCACCATCACCAACACCATCACCGCTGCTGCTGCTACCGACGACACACCACCAGGCATCATTGTAGGCTATCTGTGGAAGGAAGGGGGTATTAGAGTGTTGTTGTGGGTATATCTGGAGTAACTGCATGTGTACAGTTGGACACATGAATGGGTGGTACAGCCCAGGTGAAAGATATTTGTCCCATTTGAGTAACCAGTGTCTATTATCAGGTACAGTTGGACACATGAATGGGTGGTACAGCCCAGGTGAAAAATACTTGTCCCATTTGAGTAACCAGTGTCTATTATCAGGTACTTGCTTTTTATTACCATCCTCAATACTGACTTCTGCCCCTGATGTCTCCTATTTGGCACTAAGGAACACACACACACCATCCTCAATACTGACTTCTGCCCCTGATGTCTCCTATTTGGCACTAAGGAACTTGATATTGGCAGAAATGGACCATCTTTCACTTGGGCTATAACACCCATTTATGTGTCCCTCATCTCTGTGCTTTTAAATTAACAGTATCGTAATAAGTCGTGCTGTTTATAAGTATACCTTATTATTATTATTATTATTATTATTATACTTATTATTATTATTAATTCCTTGCTTGTTAAGGAGGTAATGCACTTATGGTACATTGGAGGGCCTTGATTCCTCCAAATTTTGCCAGGAAACAGGACCAGATTAACAGAAATAATAATGGTGTTTTGTTGCTTGGAATAGTTTGGAGGAATCAGCAGATGTTCCAGATTTACAAATTAACACCCTTAACACAAGCATACCCAATTTCTTCAGTAGATAAATTATACACTATAAATATATGTTCTTTCTGGTCAAAATAAATTAAGTATATTTTGTATCACTTCATGTTTATACGATGGCACAATCAAGAGCCACAATATTCACCTTCCCAGCTGGTCGACTGTATATACTGTAAAATAAAATAAACACCTTTAACTCGTTCACTCACACACACACAGACACACACACACAGACAAACATATATACATAGGCAAGGTAAATATAGTTACCTTGTTTAATTATAGAGAGGTTAAGGAGTACTGTATATATAGCTGCGAGGAAGCGGTGTGTGTGACTGAAGTAGATGGTGGGGCTTCACTCCTTATATACCAACAACACACACAGCCTAGTAGCTCCCTCTCTTCTCTTCCCCTCTCGTCTCTTCCCCTCTCGTCTCTTCCTACCTCGACGTGTCTTTTTGCCTCACCATCCATCCCCCACCACCAGAGAAGCCCTACATGGGAATAAAAAACATATATAAATAATAATAATAATAATAATAAAAATAATATATAATAAACCATATATATAACTTATTATCTTATATATTATCTTAACTATATATTATCTTATAACATTATTAATTTTGAGGGAGAGACTTTTATTTATAATTATACTGACGAAGGGATATTTTTTAGATCTGTCAAGCTATAGGGGGGAGTTCTGTATTGGTAAATCTGGAGCGATAGATTCCTCCAAAATATGCCCAGCAACAGGACACCATTATATTTGTTCATCTAGTTCTGTTTCCTGGCATAGTTTGGAGGAATCATGGCACTCCAATGTACCAAAATAGAATTACCACATTAAATAAGGGACCCTGCATGTGTTGTAGTCAGAAAATTGAAGTTAAACGAGTCCTTCAAATATTGCCACGAAACACCACCTACTGTGCTTGTGTATGAAAAGTGGAGGCTACTGATTCCTCCTAACCATGCCACGAAACAAGCTCCTTCCATATAGGTGGTGTTTCGTGGCAATATTTGAAGGACTTATTTATCTCCAATTTTCTGAGGGACCTGGTCAATGTGGGTTAATAGGTCTATACTGTATATATGTCATTTCCTCCCTTTTCTTATAGTCTTATTTGTGTCAAGCAAGAAACAGATTATCTAGGTATTACTCGTAGGTAGGTTAGGCAGGTAGGTAGGTAAGTATAGGTAGGTAAGTAGGTAAGTAAGTAGGTAGGTAAGTAGGTAGGTTAGGCAGGTAGGTAAGTAGGCAGGTAGGTAGGTAAGTATAGGTAGGTAAGTAGGTAGGTAGGTAGGTAGGTAGGTTAGTGTTTTGTAGTGCAGTCTGGATCACTGATAAATTTCTGTTTGTGAATTTTCCTTAAATTTTACGTTACCGAACCTATATTTCCACAAGGGAGGATAAGGACCAACAGCAGAACATGTCTATATACAGTGTACAGTCGAGCTCAGGAATTCGTACACAGCAGAGTATTTGTTTAAGGGGTGTGTGGGAATAGGGGGACAGGCTATCTACCCACCCACCCCCAAGCCTGTCCTACTATTCCCGCACCCCACCAGTCCCCCCCCCCCAAAGCCTGCCCCCTACTCCCCTTAATCTGCTGACTGATTCAAATAACTTTACTACTAGAAAATTCTGGTGTTGGGAAAGTAATGTACTCGATTTATTTCTGGTTGTTACGAATCCTTGTTGATGTCACAGTGGTGTATAGGAACTCCTGAGGCCGACTGTACATACATACATTGCCCGCTCCACTCTTGTTGGCGCCTGAAGTGTCAAGCTGGTATTACATTAACACATTCTCCTTCTTAAAGTGTCAGTCTATGGCTTCAGACGCCCTTCAACCTATTTCAAAAGGCTTATTAGAGACTCCAGTAGGCTACCTCTGAAATTATTAAATCTGCCTCAAGAATGAAAGAGGAAGGAAATCGTACTGTGTGTGTTGCTACTACTATCATCCTTCAACCTATTTCAAAATGTTTAGAGATTCCTGTAGGCTACCTCTGAAAGTATTAAATCTGCCTCAAGAATGAAAGATGAAGGAAATCGTACTGTGTGTGTTGCTATTCTCATCATTCAACCTATTTTAAAAGGATTAGAGACACCGGTGACACTGAAATGTTTAAATTTGTCGTAAGGATGAAGGGAAATATAATCTGTGTTACTGCAATACTGTATATATATATGTCCCTTAATTAATTGCATGCTTGTTGGTGAACTATACATACATGGAGACAATTTATGTGTGCAACAGTGTGGAGGATTTATTTGTAATCCTCCACATTGCCGACAGAATCACTCCTATAAACAAACACGTGAGGGACACACAAACACACACACACACCCACACACACACGTGCCTGCATCCGTATATGACTCTCTGGTAACACGATCGAATCCAGTAAAAACTTATGAGGAAAGTTCTGTTCTAGAGGTATTACATGGAGAGAGAGAGAGAGAGAGAGAGAGAGAGAGAGAGAGAGAGAGAGAGAGAGAGAGAGAGAGAGAGAGAGAGAGAGAGAGAGAGAGAGAGAGAGGGAGAGAGAGAGAGAGAGAGAGACAGACAGACAGACAGACAGAGAGATACAGACAGACAGACAGACAAACAGACAGAGAGACAGAGAGAGAGATGCCAAGGTGGTACAGAGAGGGGCGTGACAGCCTCAGTAACACCTGTAGGGTTGCCACAGTACAATAACCAGATCACACCTACAGCTTAGTGAGACTCTAGCTGACAGACACCACGACAACACCCACTACACACACCAGGGTCGATTTTCCGTCGCCCCGTTGAGGAATTATCACCTCTGACGTCCTTTGTGGGTTGACATTATGTTGTTGCTTCTCCGACAATTGCACCGTCAGTTCCTGATGTTGTCTTCATTGCATGGCTTCGTTCGGCACGTGCATGGTCTCAGCAGCAGGCGAGAGACATACAGAAGCGTGCATGGTATCATTAATTAAGGGGAGATTGTTTTGTTGGTGAATTAAAAAGTCTCTGATTCCTCCTAACTATGCCACAAAACAGATCCCCTATTAGTACGAGGGCGTCTATCTTGTGGTATATATTGTTAGGAGGAAGGAGTATATAGACTTCCAATTTACCAACAAGAAAAACTCTTCTTAATTAAAGGGGGACATTAAAATAGTATGTCTCAACAACCATACAGTATTTGGAAGTATACAGTATTTGAAAGTGTTTCAACAACTGAGACAAATTTAAAATGATAACGAAAAAAGGCAGAAATTATACTTACCTAGTGTGTGTGTGTGTGTGTGTGTGTACGGTAGGGGTACCCTAGTGTGTGTTGTGTGTGTGTCAGTATGTTATGTGTGTGCGTACCCTAGTTAGTGTGTATTGTTTACGGTAGGGGGTGGGGGGTGCGGGAGTATGGGGCATGCTTGGGGTGTTATAGTGTGTGTGTACGGTAGGGGTACCCTAGTGTGTGTTGTGTGTGTGTGTCAGTATGTTATGTATAGATAGATAGATAGATAGAAGATAGATTGCGTTTGCCAGAAAGGTTCGTTCTTTGTAGGTGTGCCATTTGTCAGCCAAATAAACAAGGTAGCCTTCCAGAAATCTTGCCAATTGACAGATAGACAACAATCCGAAATTAGTAATATAGATTTAAGGTTAATCCTAGTTATCATATTAATAATTCTATTTGTCCGTTCGTTGTAGCGTATGTGTGTGTGTGTGTGTGTGTGCCTTCAGATAGACACATTTCCCGTCCCCAGCATCTCACAGTAGAAATGATAAACTTGCTTTACCCTCATGAGTATTTAGGGATTTTCATGTCTCCTCCAGTCAGATTTTTTTTTTTTTTTTTTTTTTTTTTTACTTTGATCTGTTTGTCAATTTCCTGGCAGCCGAAAAACTCAATTCATTTCAGTACTGGATAATAAATTATGAAGCATATGTATGTCACGGTCGAGACCACGTGAATAGGCCTTACATGTTATATCTTCTTCCCCTTGTCCACACTTGAGGTAATGTTTTTTGCTTGTTTTATGTCAGTCATTGTTTATTTTGTGGGAACTCATAATTCATATGACGCGCGTATGCTCTGCTCTGCCTATATACCACTAGCCTATTATAGGCCTCCTGTTTTAATTAAGTTTTCCAGACACTATGGATATCAAAAACTGGACACAGTTTAAATAGCTATACTGCAAAAAATTAAAGGACAGCATCATCTGATTTTAATTCTTGTATTCCACCATCAATTTCCCTTTAAATATACGCCATAAGAAAGAGACGAGATTGGTGATTGGTCTCGGATGCTGGTATGTCACGAAGCGAGACAAGCCGAGTGCTGTGATTGGTTGATGGAGATGGTGGAGTATGGTTAGTATGAGAGAGTGGCTGTGATTGGCTGGGTGAACCACTACAGCTTGGCGGGAAACACACGGCGTGGCTGGACAGACCTCAGCGTTTGGTGTTTGTTGTTTACATTTTCCTTTTAAACCCGTGTGCTCAACCCTTTAAAGATTTCCTCCTGACATTTCATCCAGGGTGGTATAAGGTGTAAAGGAACCTGATGTAAGGTGTGTATTAGCTGGGTCAAGTTGTATGAGGAGGGTAAAAGGTGATAATAATAATCAACAAGTTGTTTGTTTGGTCAGTACCTGAGGACGCCATCTGCCCAGGACGTGAGAGGAAGCCAAAGGAAATTATTAACATGAGGCAATGCTCTCGTGTAAAGCAACGTAGCCATTTGTCATTATTTACTGTGGAATCGTGCATATATACCCTAACTGGTTGATAAATGATGGGTGGAAGAAGGTAAAGGAGGATACCAGCATCTAATTTAAAAGTATCCTTCCACCACCAAAGCCTGTAGTTTAAAGGTCCACATACGACGAGGGAAATTTGATTGTTGGAAATGGCTGAGGGTGGATTTGGAACTGGGGAACCAGTGGCACACCGCACTAGAGGCGCCCTGGAGGAGCTGCCCAGGTCTGCCACTATATCCCTTCACCAGTCTCCTGCAGGTAAGCTCACAGCACGCATAGATAACATTGTAATAAGGGGAGGTTCTTTAGTATGTAAATTGGAAGGCTACTGGTTCTTCCTAACTATGCTACGTTAGAAAACTAACGCCCTCAATGGTATTAATTAATGGGGGATCTGTTTCATGGCATAGTTTGGAGGAATCAGATACCTAACTTAGAGACCTTCCAATTCACCAACAAGAGAACCTCCCTTTATGAAGGCTAAAAGTTAAGGTTGCCCAATCCAACCTGATGTTAAATTGTTATCATGCATCATTATTGAGAGTTAATTTTTATTGGTAAATTTACAGAAGAACTGGGTTCACTTACTGTTATATTGTAGTATCATTATCCACTATTTTGGACCATTCTAAGACATTATTCATCTATGGTGTTTCTCTAGGAAATATTCCCTGCTTTACAAACATAATTTTGAAATTAGGCTGACCTGACTAACCTAACCTAGACTACTGGGACCTAACCTGGGCAAACTATCATAAAGTGACGGGGGCAAATTCCCAGGACCTAGCCAAATGTGGTAACACTGCGCAATCCTAGCCTATTGCAGAGACTAGTTGCAATATGAATTTTTTATGAGTAATATGCCTTAGTTTTAGAAGAAAAAAAAATATTGTACTGTACATTGTAAATGTGCAGACCCCCCAAAAAAGTATCTTAAGATTTCTGTTAATGTTACTTGCCTGTGAAAAATCTTGCCATGCACTTTGTGGACACTACCATGTACAGTATAATAAAATGTGATTCAGTACTACAAAAATAAATGTTCTTTTCTACAAATATCATGACTCTTAAAGTTGATGGACAAGGTAGTTCTGTTTTAGTTAGCTGTCAAGTTGTGATCACTGATATTTCTCAGCCATGATGAGTACAATTCAAAACATTTTTGTCAACCCACAGGAAACTTTGACAATAATACCAGCTGGTCTGCCACAGTGAACCTGCCATCGTCCTACCTTTCTCCAACACCTTCACCTGACGAGCTGGTCATCAGAGATCGAGGAAGACGATCACTGCCTTTAGAATGGTCACCTATTCCCATTGAGAGTCCCATCAAGCGCCAAACCCCAATTAAAAGATCGCCAACAAAAGGCATGATCATTCTCCGTTCATCACCGAGGAAGAGGCTCCAGCTAACAGACACTCCTTCTAAAGACCTTTTAGAGAACAGAAGGGTAAGCTGGTTGGATTTGATTGTGATTTTATAGAATGTGTACTGTCTGATGGCATTGCACAGTTTAAAAATAACAGTTAAGCTAGCCCAGTCTCATAAGCCAGAATTTGGCATACTATAGATTAAGCTAGGTAGGGTTTGTTGGTGAGGGAGTTCAGTGACCCAACCACCATTCCTTTGTACAGTACCGTAAGGAGGGGTGAGTTCGGACGTTTTTTAAAGTTTTTTAAGTCTCCTACCCGTGTTTTTTGGCTTATTCCAAATGTTATGTATGCTATAGATAGCTGGCCCAATGGGCTATCAATTCATAACACTACCAAATTTTTTTAGATTCTTAACTAATGTGGAGACGTGTCTGAACGGGTGGCCGAACTCCCCCCTGGGGGGGGGGCACTTCGGACATATAGGGGGGGAGTTCGGACCTCCATTGATTTATGCTGTTAATGGATAATCTTTGACCCTACATTCTTCCTGGACACATGAGGGGTGTATTCGGACATCTGGCAAGTTTTAAAAAAACGTAACATGCCATTTTGTACCGGTAGCACTTCCATTGTACTGGTGAGTGAACTAAACCTACGATATCACATTATCACCATATTATTCAAGGAAAGAAAGACTCTTGGTATGCAGATTGGTACAGTGAAGAACAAAAACAAATTAAAGCTTGTAACAATGAAAGACAAAGAAAAAAATGACCCCTTCAGGGTACTTTGTGTGGCAAGATATGAGCACCATTTTGTAACTCTACTCGGTACTTTGAGCACAGTTTTACAATGTACTTGAGCATTTTGTAACTGTACTTTGAGCACAGTTATACAATATACTTAAGGCACTTTAACTAAAAATTAAACATGATTATCACATAGAATACCTGGTAATGACAACAGAACATTGACTCTACCTTGAGTGTAGAAAGATTAGGCCTACTTAGGCCAGCAATTTACATCAATATCAAAGATCATTTTCTCCCTTTTATCTAACTTTGGTTCACTAGAGTACATGACTACCTGTATGTCATCTACCTCAATCTGACAACTTTGGTTCCCTGGAATACTGGAGTTCACGAATACATTGGGTGTTCCTGGAACATGTTTTAGGAATCTGACTTTAAGGGTCGGTATAACTTCAATTACTACAGCCATATAATAACGCTTTTTCTTGTTTAGTTAGTTACAGATGTGAACTATCAGCCAGTCGTGTAGCTTAGCATTTTGTTCTGACACTTCATTACCTGTGGTTTCTCCTGAGTCTTTTTCTGTGCTTTCTCTCTGAGTTTCACATGCGTTTTGTCTTCGTAGCTTCACTCCACGTGAATATGATTCACGTAAGTCTCAATTCTGGCCAATATAACAACATTTTAATGGATTTTACTCGTGTCCAAACTGACCCCACATTACTTTATAAATAGTGAAGATTTCTTTAAAAACCCAATGGAGCATAATGAGATACAGGTAGGACCAGTTTCAATATCTCTATTTTCATTCTACTAAATATTAAGAGAAATGCCACCTGTTATTGACTTATTGGTGCTCTGGTTTGTGTTTCCCAGGAGAAGTTTGACACCATTCAGATTTTTTATCAAATTTATAATTGGGAGAATTATTTAATTTATCCTACTTAGGCATTACACAAGTAAACGTTATCCCTATGGCAGCAAGAGGGAATCAAAAGGAAAAGAACCACCAAAACCAATTTCTGATTGATTGCTTCTTTGAAGAAAAATACTCGACTAAAACATTTTTTCGAGAAAATGTCCGAACTCACCCTGCGTCCGAACTCACCCCTCCTTACGGTACCTAGTTAGGTTTGTGACAAATACATACTGTAGAGGATAGTTCCATATAAACATGAGAAAGTTACCTTATCTTACCATAGGCCAGGTACACTAATGGGATAGCTTACTTGTCTGGCAATGCTGTCCTAGATTATGATTCTTGGCTTGGGCAACTTGCTCTGTAGAACGGGTTCTCAAACTGTGCTCCGCGGAACCCCAAAGTTCCGTGAAGACCTTTCAAGGGTTCCGAGGCCAAAAGAAAAAATATACCATATATATATATATATATATGTTTGATGAAAGTTTAGTTTTATTTATACTGGGTGTATAAATTTGAACATGAATGGATAATATGAAATATTATAGTGATGAAATCTTTTGCATTTGAGGAGAGAAAGAGAGAGACTTTGTACATGAAGTGTAGAGGTTTATTGTGTGTTGAAAGTGTCCCAGTCCCACCCAATACACTACCCATGGTAAGTATTATATATCTAAGGTGGAAAACTGCTTAAATAATCACACCTTACACCCCAAGATACAAGGTAATACACACAATTCATCTACTGATTCTAGTGAGTGTTAAACAGACATGTGTAGATAGTAATGTATACTTCTCACACAAGAATCAAGAGCTAAACTGTACTTTTATATAATTACATAATATATATATGTGTGTGTGTGTGTGGAAGGGGTGTTCCATCTATAAGTGGGTTGGTTTCCACTAATATTGGGTGGGGGTTGTCGTAAGTGGTTGTGCCAAATACTGTACCACCAAAAGCAAAAGGTGTTCCGATAGTGGGAAAAGTTTGAGAACCAATGCTGTAGAAGACAGTTTCTTAAATATTCATAACATGATTTTTTATTTCCAGAGACTGATGCAGATGTCACCAATTCTGAAGAAGTGCCGAAGCTTGACAGTGTCCCCTTCACAGTCTCCTCCTGAAGTTGCCATTAAGGGCCTGTCACAAAACCAGTTGGTCGATGTTCTCAACCATGTGCTCACCAGTCATCCAGAGCTAAAAGGTAAAATGATACATGATAATGGAACTATTATGCTAAGTTATCTTATCTTACCCTTTCCTTGCATAGATATTCATTAGTTTATATGGATGCAAAATTCTAGATATTTGATTCAATTTTGCTGATTTGTATGAAATATCTTAATTGTGCATCACTGTCAGGTAAGTTAATAATAGTACGATTATAATGAGCTGTGTTTTTTAATGAAGTTGTCACTCAATTCATGAAGTAAATGAAACCAACCATTGATTCAGTTTAATTTAATTATGGTATGTACACCACATCAATAGGAAAGCTTTGGATCATTAATGATCGAGTTCATGTGTTTGATAACCAGTTATTACTCTACTTTTCATGTTGTTATGACTATGTAGTTGTATAAATGAAAATACATGTCAAAACCCATTGTCAGCTTAATTGACTTATAACAAAGACTCAACGAATATTTTTAATGTTACCATAGTCAAGTGTGAGTTAAGATTCTTTTACAAATGTCCAAGCAAATGTGATTAAATGGAAGTTGTGACAAAAATGCCAATTTGGTGGGAATGGTTTATTGTAACATTGTATTGTTACTCCTGGCATTTGTCATTTTTAATGACTTTATAAACTGTGGTACAGTATTATTATTTTCATGCATACCGATCAATTTTGTCAGTTTTATTGCCCCCCAAAGAATTTTGTATGTACAGTTGCCCAACGTTCTACCTGGGCCAACCCGCTGTCAGAGGTGGGTAAACAGTGTTTATGTTTGTTCGTGTGTTCATGCTTTGCAGAAAATCAGATCATCAACACTTCTTCTGAAGTGAACCTCAGCTACAGACCGAGTTCATTGGAGGGTAGTACGGAGTTGGGTGCGCCTTGACAGCTTTGGAAATATGAACTGTTATTGATCATCTAAATAACAGAATTATAATGTTTCAAGTTTATTACAGATTTTTTATATTAGTTTACGAGGATAAAATTTATGAAATAAAGTGATTACGGCAATGAAACATGAGGTCATCAGTATGGCTGATGGTTTCTATACTGGACTTTCTAATTTATATAGCATCTTATGGCTATGCTAGAGAAAGTAAATATATCCAATTTTTTGTGTGGCTGAACTAGTTATTACTATTTTTCAAACATTTTTCTTTGTTGTGATTAGTGATATCTGGAAAAATATTTTTAAAACATTTTGTGTCCAAGACACCGAGAGAATTATTTCAGCTTTGGGACAGTCTTCTATTTATAATACAGTAGGCTATCTAATTTGTTTTATTTATTAGTATGGCTTTCAATAACCTCTGCTATCATAATTCTTAGGATGTAACTGTTGGAAATATGTATAGATTATTAGTATTAAAATTAAATGTTGATCAGATCTATACTGGAGTTGAAAACAGCCACAGTGATCCCAGAAATTTGAAGAATTGTATTTAAAAGAAAATGGTTATATTATACAGAAGTACTCAATTACATACTCAGCAGAAACAACAATTAATTTTTTAGACATATCAGTTGTATCCAGCCGAATATCAATTACGAAATAGTCTGAAAAGCTACAAAATGTATAAGTGTTTTATTTTTCGTATCTGGCACAGTGGATGATGTCTTTGTTATTGGAACTTTTGGCACCCCTATCCAATCTCGGTCGTCAATTTCGGCATAATTCAATTCGACAAACAGTTATTCTATCTTTTTATGTGAATTAATTAATACAATTGTTTTGTGACCTGCCAAAACATTCATTAACTCGATATGCAACGACTGGCATGTTGGTTCCAAGATGTGTAAAGTATGAACACTTTAATTAATTCAGATATGACTGAGATATGACTGTCAGGATGACTACACATGTGGCTTTAAAATTGTTATAAACCAACTTATTGTACGAAATCATGCTTTGGATACGAGCTTGACTATCGATTAAAATAATGAAGAGATGAATGGACCTTAGTCTTTTATATTTAGTTCAAGAAAATTATTAAAAAAAACTGGAATGGTTCTTAGTACGACTCTTCACCTATCAAGTTAATTCATATGGCGAATCTGGAAACTTTTCAAGTTTGCAAATCCTCCAATTGCGTATACAGTTAATTTTAATTTGTTATTCTTCAAGGAGCAAGAGAGCTGCAGGTCCAGCTTTAGAAACAAGAAAGAGTGAATGTCAAGGGTTGTTGGCCACATATGTACAGTAATCATTCCTTTCTGCAAGTTCATTTAGTGTTTAGCAGTGGTAACCAATATTTGTAATATTTACAGATGTAATAAAGAAAATAAAGACAGAGTACCCAATGAAATGGGTTATGCATGCAATCACTCCCCTTTTCAAACCAACAAAATTCTTTACTCCGTATTTTTCTTTTTTTTTCTATTCCTGGTGCTAGAGCCTTGCCACCCCTTGAAAAAAAGAGAAATGGGGTATTGATGATTATGATGATTTGCAGATGAGATTTCCAACATTCTACCACAACCAGATCTGAAACATATGGAAGAAAAACTGAACCAGCAAAAGAAGTGCATATTCAAGTCTCTGCCAGTCTCCAGGTTGGCATCCAAGACTGATTCCCCAGCTTACAACAAGGCCTCTCCACATCTCACTACATTTAAGGTGGGTGATTTTTTATTTGATTTTGTTATATTTTCCATTGACTCTTTCTGTGATGAACATTGCACAGTACAATAGAGACCCTGGTATCCTACTTTGTGTATGGTGTATGTTTGGATTCTCTGGTTGGTTGAGTTACTTGAGTGTTGCTTTTATATATTTCTATTCTTAGTACAATACTGTACTAAGATTTTACTAAAATTAATAGAGGGAGTTTGTGTTATGAAAACAATATAATTCTTGTATGGTATTTAACATCACAAATCTGCCAGTGAGGGGTTTCATGTTAATTATTCCTTAGTGCTTGACATTCAGTTATATCAAGTTTCCTCACCTTTTTTATGAATACTATGGAAGTAAATTATCTCAGATATTTCTCATGTAAACATTATGTTATTATTTTGTTCTCTAACGATGTATGGTATATTGTAAAAGAACTCTTTGGAAATACGTAAATGGTACAGTGGGCGAGTATGCAGTCCGTGGCTTTTGGTGATTAGTAACATTGGCTGCTTTTGATGATAATTAATTGTGAAAATTAATTAATTAATTTAGAAAAGCATCTTATATAATCTGAACATTAATTCTTTCCCAGAAAGCCATCATAGAGCAGTGTGGGCAGCTTGTAGAAGCCGAGCAATGGATGAGCCTGGTTGACTACAGTCTGCTGGCCTGGTCCTATGTACGAGCCACCCCTATCTGGGACTCGGTGCAGCACAACAATTGCCGTCGAGCCTGCTTCAAGACTCTCTCCACCCATTGCCTTCAGGGGCTCAAGAATGTTCCCTGGACCCATGAACAACTAGAAAAGCTTTTGAAAAAGTAAGTTATACTGTATAAGACTTTTCTTTTATATTTACCACATAGCCGCGGGCATCATCTACCTTGGCATCTCTCTCTCCTGCACTCATAGTCACTATATAAACAACACATTTGATGGATAATAGCTTGTAAACCACTCATGCTACATAAACAAATTATACAGGATATTAAAGTACAAACCTTTAGCTGCCTCCTGATGTACTTGTGAAGACTAAAATGACATCTGTAGGATGGATAGCCACGTCATAATGAAATCAATTCAAGAGTCACTTTTACACTATATTTACACATCTAAGTAAGTTTTCACACACTAATTTCATTATAAACCTTGTCAGAATCAAAATTTTACAACACAACAATATGAAATATAATATCACTGTTGTTTTAACTTACATAATTGCAGGAAAAGGAGAGTGATGAAAATATGTCTTTCTACCCTCACAGTTCAAGCCACACTGAATGGTGGTGGGTGAAAATCATGAAATGGCTGTAGCAAAGTCCCTGAATGCCAGCCACAGTGTTACCACCTTGAAACTAGTTTGCTAGGGACTGTACAATTTCAGAAATGGTGCTGCCGAATTACTGCTACACCCACGATGCTCCAGACTTGTTGCTAGTGCCAAAATATTGCTACATCCGCAAGTTAAGGGTTAAGAAACCCAGGATAGATGCAGTGCTAGCATTTTCACCATAATCTGTGAAGTCTGGATCTGGGATCCAGGATTTCATGTTTTGATATAGTGTATATATTTTATATGTTGCCTTATTCTATTAGCTTTTTCCTTAGATTTTCACAACAATTTGGGGGATGATGCATTGTACCCCCTCTGATGAAAGTTGGCAGTCTCATGAAGGCTTTTATTTATTGTGTATTTCAGACTGGAGCAGTGCCGTTCAGACCACGAGGAGATGCAGCAATGCATAGAACATGTCCGCACCGTCATGAGCAACCAGGTCTGAGTCACTGCACCCTCCTGAAATTTTGTAAGTCTTGTCTTCAGCCATACTTGAGGAGGGCAGATTGCAGTAACACTGGTATGGAGGTATAAGTTATTTGCCTTTGAATAAGGTATATTATGTTGTATTTTGAAAATTTTAAGTGTTTAATTTAATGACTACAGTACATGAAAGTGTGACACAAATGAATGAACTTTAGTCCTACAGATTGTGTGAAACATGTTTATAACCCATATGTGTTATACCATGCTATCATAAACAATGATTATATAAAAATTAGTACAACTTTGTAGGAGTATAGAGCGTTTACACTCTTATTTCTTCCACATTGGAGAAACCTTACAATCACAGTAGTATACAGTAAATTTTAATACAGCACAGTTGAAATAGACCATGATAGTTATGTGATGAGAAAATATTAACCCAAAGCCTCTTGTAGCAAAGTCAGGTTTCAACATCCTGGCATAACAGTACATCATTGCTTTCCTAACTGATTTTAACAATGCTGTGACAAAGGCCACCAGTAGTCCCAGGTCTCATTTTCCACCTTCGTCACTTTATATTATCATATGTCCTAACACATCCTTTTATAGAAATTACAGCCTTTAAATATAAGTTTTATGCAATTTAAAATTGTTGTGGTATTTATATTGTACTGGAAGATACCTTAAATGAGAGAAGGAAAGGAAACATGATTAAAAACACAGATGCTATAACAATATAGAAAGTGAATCAGCATGTGGGTATTACTGGTCGTTTGATGTTCACATGTTTAGAGTACCTGTAGACTGATTTTTCCACAAGCGTTAATATTTTACACCAAAATAACCATAGAAATTTTAAATTACAGAACAATTTAAAAATGAAAATGTATAATCCCTTTGTAGCACCCAAATTCTTAAGCATTTGAGATAGAATATAAATACTGTACTGGTATATCATTTTAACAGTCATAAGTTTGGTGTGATAGATATAGTAGGAGTTGATAGCCTTGCCTAGGGAATTACTACCGACAAGATGTTGGAAGAATTTAGAAATTGCCTGGATTTTTATATATCTCCAAGACCTTGGTTATATCTCTCCTAGGGCTGGGGTATCAGGAGAACTCCAGTTATACAACACAGATTCATGGCAATATCACCTTTACCAGCTATATCTCTACCCAAGATTACCTTATGTTTCACAATCTCCCCCTGGGGAGGGGATTCAATACTGTAGCTCCATTCTATCAATCTATAGCTCTGACAGCTCGTTTCCTCTGGGAACTCCTCCTAAATGGGTGGCCACAGCAGAAGAATCCAGTTTTTCCTATTCCAGCACTTCCTACTAACTTGGTCTAGCCTTCCTCTGCCCCGCACGTTTCTCTCTTACGTACTCTTCCACTCTGTACTCCCATCTGACCAGTGGTCTGCCTCTCACACCAGGTCCCACAACTTAACTTCCATACATCTTGCATTCTCTCCACATGTCCAAATACCTCAATGTATTTACCCTCTCAACCACTCCACACTCAATACAAATTGCCTTCTCACTCATACCACACTCATTACTTTCTCCATCTCACCTGGTAAGGCCACATGCTCCTCTCAAGTAACTTATTTCCACTGCACCTATTCTAGACTGGTGAGCCCTACTCTATGTCCACACCTCCGACGCATATGTCAGTGTTAGCTGTATTATACCATTTTGTAGTCTCCTTTTCATTTCATGCACACTTCTACATTTCATGATTATCCCTTGTGATCCTATGACCTCTCTACCCATCACTGCTCTCTCCCTAATTTCTCCTTCCATACTACCATGTTTACACTCCCTCACCTCCTCCATCCTCACCCCATAGAATTATCTCACACTTAGTCCCAGTTGTCACTCCCACTCTATAGGGTGTAGCAAAGTCAATCACCTCTGTTTCTGCCCTCTCAAATACCATCACCTTACTTTTACCAACATTCGTCTTCAGTTTCCTTCGTTTACACCATCTTCTGCAACTCCCTTTTACTCTCAGCCATCAGCATAGTATCATCAGCAAATAAACTTGCTACCAAGGTCCAATTTACTCCATTTAGCCTCAGCTTGACTCCCAGGCCATCCACACTTGGCTTTCATCTCCCTCATACAACCATCCATATACTGTAGTCATTGAACAGCCACGGTGACATACCACACCCTTGCCTCAACCCTACACTAATATCAAAATTTTCATTCAGATAACCTACCCTCACACAAGCTTTTGCCTCTCTACCTCAATGCCTTCCATTAGTTGCCCACCAACACCATAAATGGCACACCTGCCATAGCTCTCCTATCAACCCTATCATATGCCTTCTCCAGGTCTATGAAAGCAGAATACAGCTTCCTACCCTTTCAAATATATTTCTTCACAGTTGATTTTATTGCAAAGATCTGGTCCACACACCTCCCCTTTCTGAACCCCCCCTGTTGCTTCAATCAGAACCTTCCCATACACTTTCTCCAGCATACTAAGAAGGCTTTTTCCCCTATAGGTATCACACTCATCCCTACTTTCTTCATATACAGGGGCACAATTATGGCTCTCCTCCAATCCTCTGGCACTTCTCCCTGCCACCAAGCCAATGTGCATATAAGCAACATCCACTCCACACTCCAACATTTCTCCAGTTATCCCATCCACCCCTGGGGCCTTTCCTAACCTCTTGCTTCCCTAGTTCTCCCTGCACACCCTGTCATCTACCACCTGTCTCAATCCCCATGCATATCACTACCGCCTCTCCTCTTGTCCCTTCATTCATCAAACGATCAAAATGCCTTTTCCACACCTCTTTCACAGCTTCACTTCCACTCACAGTGACTCCATCCACTCTCTTCATTCTCACACTGCCAGACTTCTCTTCTCTGTCTTGCCTCTTTCCAGAATAGTTTCTTGTTCTCCATAAGCTTCTTGTTTAGTTTCCTACCAAACTCTTCATAAATAGCTCCATTGAGATGAATTGGCAGTCCCCTACTAAAATCTTGACAGAAGAGGCAGAGTACTGTAGATGTTATTGTTCTACCTTGGCCAGCACTAGAGTGGAATGTCTTCAAACCATATGAATGAATGAACATGGTTTGTGTAAACTTACAGCTACAGAAGGCCTAAGTACACAACAGTTGTGTCCAGAGCTGGAGGTTATTGAGCTCTTTGCACTATTCTGGGAATGTTTTTGACAGCATTTGAACCAGTTTATTTTATTCATTACTATTGTACCAAAACCCATGACCCCTTTTGGAAATAAGACGGAAAGAGAAAGATTGCAATAATGTACCGCTTGGTTGATTTTATAAAAGAGAGCATTAGTGTTCCACTCATATAGATATGGACTCTGCCCTCATACTTCTCTGTAGATATTGTATGTAATGAATGGATGATTGTATGTATGGTACTTTTTGTTTCAAGTTGAAGGAAAAAAGGGTCACATCACCTGTTAGGTTCATATTCACTGCCTCACATACTACAAATATTAGTTTCTCAAAATTTTCATGTGTTCAGAATACTGTTCTGTTTGTAAGGTCTTTCACTTTATACAATTGGGTTTAATACGTGGTTGTAGAAAGATGGTCGGAATTGTACTGTATTTCATAAAGTGGTTGCTGTATGTTTATTATAATATACTTTTATGAGATTTACATATGCTATATAGAGGAATTTTTTAACACATGTTTTATTGACATTTAAATCTAGGATTATTCCTTTAACCTATTGCTACTACATCTTTTCTCAGTTAATCTTTTTGTTGACAAAGAATCCTATTGTGTATTTATAGGATAAGAGTGCCTTCGTGTTGTCTTGTAAAAATAGTACAAACTTACCTTGCTAGTGCTAATTAAGTTATGGTAATAATAAAAGGATATATCACTACTTAGGTTAAGGATGTGTGAATGCTGTACTATACTGTACATTAGAACAACACATCATGGCCACATTCAAAAGAAATCAGGCTTGTGGTTATATTATTGATAGAAATAATATCCTGCATATGGTCACGTTCGAAAGAGTGAGGATAAGTGAAATTGGTAGTGTTGTATACAATTTTTGGGTGTTGCTTTTACAGTTATGGTACAATATCATATACAGTACTGTAATGAATTTGTATATTTAAAGTTGATCACAGTATTAACAGCTAAACATATTTGTTGCTCAATTCTAAAGTGAACTTGAGTAAACTGAGTTGAAATGTATGAGTATAACCAGTTAAAATTTAAACTCCTCTGTTTGAGGAAAATGCTGGTATGGGACCATTAGCAGGAAGACTGGTGGTACAGTATATAAATAAGGGCCAGTTTTGCACCTTCCTCACACAATAATAATTATTATTGGGGAGTATTGCATTACAAAGTATGATTTTATGCTGCTGAGGAAAACTGCCCACTCTGTGTTTTTTAACGATAACAGTCTTTTATCTGCATGATAAACATAAGTTATACCCTACTCACATGAACTTGCAATGAAGGATGGGTGCATAGTATATTTCCATGTTTATGCTTTACTTAATGTATCTTCTTAGCACTTACATTGCATCTTGTTTCATGTGCCAGGAAATACTTCAGCCAAATAGTGAGTGGGGAGAAGTTTATATTTTATGTCATGCTTCTGCTTCATTATGTTTAATGCAGTAGCAAACAATTACCAGTCAATGTTCCCCCACTTATTGTGTTTATTTTTATGCATTCTATTCTAATCATCCTACTGCAGTTTAATTGTGGCATCCGTGCTCTCATGTGCTGCAAGGAAAATTAAGTTGCTGTCAGTCCAAATAAATGTGAGGAATATCTTTTTCACTTAATGTGCTTGCTATAGGAAGTAAGAGGTAGTTTGCTTAGTGATACTGTACTGTACTTTAAATGGCCAGTTGTAACACCAGACTCTTGTTCCGTTCCTATGGCTCCAGGTCTTTTTGTTGCCATTAGCCTAAGTCCTTGTAATAATATTATAGCACTTGGTGTACCAGTAATGTGTACAGTACCATACTCTAACTACGGAAAGGAGGTCTTTTGGTAGAAACCATGATGAAAGGAATAATGCAACATCAATTTAGTAGTTCATATTAATTTTGATACTTAGTTTGCACGTGAAATACTTATAGTGTATGAAAGTGCCTTACTTTCTTGTGATAAAATAATATTTGTGCTCAACAAAGTCACTATTATATTTTGTATGTGCTGTATATTAAGGTAATAATGATTTTAATAAAGTTATAGAATCTACTTGGCATTATTAGTTTTATGTTGTGATCTTTTTATAAAGATTAATGCCACTGATATTTAAGTGGATAAATTTGTGTAGTATCCAATGTACTGTACAAATAAATTTATAATTAGAATATGCCAATGTTTGTACTTACCTAATTATATGTGTACTCTGGTAGACAAAGTTACTGTACAGTACAGTACTTGGATAAGGTGGAAAATGGTCTTTCTCATGTAGGATGCGTACTGGAATTGAATCAGATTGTATGAAAGATTCAGAAATCTTAAGGTGAAAAAGGAAAAGATAAAATATAGAATTAGATAAAAATTAGATGAAAGAGATTGAATTGTAGAGGACTTTTTTATGGTGATTAATTTTCTTGTCTGCTTGTTATTGTGGAAGTAGGTTTGTTACTCTCCTGCCCAGCTTTACATATACAGTACTTGTATATGAATTATGTTTCACATGAAATTACTGTGATGAATCTGATGAACCCTTGGATTGGTCTCGATCATCATCAATATCCCATTTCTCTTTATACTAGGTATGGGGAGGTTCTAGCACAAGTGCAGGACCCCTGACTCCCCAACCCTCACTCCCCTACTGTATCGTAGAACATACGAGGCTGACAGCACCATCACAAGAATGGTGGGAGATGAGGACTCCACTTCACTATGCCAAACAATATGATAAACCTTTGAATAATAATTGGCACCTTTCCTTGTACCCTTGGTAAAGTATTTAGCAGAAATATTGAATTCCTTGCCATTGACCCCATAGAGTGGGTTTTGGGTACCCCTTTGGTGTTAGGCCTTATCTCAATACTTACAATAATTTTTTTGCTGTCCCTACAGTGACCCCTATAGGCCTGACCTTTTTCAAGAAATGGCTACGAATCTTGTGTGTGTTAAAGAAGACACTTAAAAGGAATTGGCGTCAGAAGAGCATCCAGCTAGTATTTCTTTCCCCTTTTGAAATAAGTTTATAACAAATGCCCCCAGGGGCCCAGACTTCTGCTCCCTTTCAAACGTGAAAGCTGAGGATACTCTGTGAGAGAGCCACAAGTGGTTGATGAGGATGCACATTTTCATTCTTCTCTGATATGCCTAGAATGATACAGGGTGCCACAACCTTCGCAACTCCCAGGACAAGGTGGAATTTCCCTTTCGTCTCGTCAGTTCTCCCCTCGTTACTGATTCACCACAACCGCTCTCTCTTCGCCGAAAAGAACTGATAACCGGCCTTGTAGCTTTATACACTCCTCTGGAAGACTCGACCAATGCTACATTCATCAACGGGAATGCTTAGTCAATCTAGCTCTCCTGTAAAAAATACTAGCTACATAGTGCATGTTTGGACAATTTTACTATACCAAAAGTTGAAGCGCCTGTCATGTAGCTCCACCTGTTGTTGTCGGCCAAATTTAGGACTCTGCAGAAGTACAGCAGAAAGAAAATGCTACAAATTAATATTCATCCCTATCAGTGGTATATTACGACTCTGTGATCACGCAATGTCATGTGAGTAAATTTGACGGCGTTAATTCGTTTGTGTGGGTGGGTGTGACCATGACTGCAGGCGTTAAATTGAATTATTATAGTGTACTGTAAGTGGTGGGCATTTCCTGTAGTCTCGTGAGGATGGGTTTTTTTACGACCTTCGTTGTCAAGCAGTTCTGGACGAGTGTAGTCATTGATATTCGGGCGGTATTTAAGTACGTTTTCACTATTGTATACAGTAAACCAAGACCAAAAATACTGGTCTTACTGTACAGTATATTGGTCTTGGTATAATCGTGCATGTATAAATAATGATGAGTTAAGGCATGCATGAGTGAGTGACTGGCAAAAAAATATACCCCTCTTCTCCCTCATCTGAATAGGAGTAGGCTAGGCGGCATAGCAACCAACGACTCTACTCACTATTATAGTACTCACAGTACTCAGATAGTTCTTACGTCACATATAAAAGCACTGTTGGGCGTGGGTTTGGAGAATGTATGTACGTATCTTTTAACACTAATAAAAATAATTGTAACGACTGAAAGTTAAGTAATAATAACAATAATATTGACTGGTTGGCCACTCCTGTTACGAATCCTTAAATGCTATAAGGCCAAACAAGGCCAGACAAGGCGTATCAGCAACTATAGGGGTGTGCGTATCGATATTTACGATACTGCTGGCTATTTACACTGAATTATCTATACTAATGCCCATGGCCCAGGTATATCTCTCGGCCATGCTAATGCCCAAGTATCGATATCTCGATACTTAATAATTTACTTTGGTAAATTTACAAAAGTACTGTGTTCACTATATTGTATATAAATGACCCCCAGACTCCATGGTCAGTAAGCTCTGGTCCCATCTTCCTAGTATATGCTTCGGTAGCCCAGGCATATAGGGTCAGCCCCTCCTTTATCTTATTATTTTTTTTTTTACTGCGACCAGAGCATACCGGAGTCTGTGGGGCTGGAGGCCATTTTGCCCCAGGAGAACATCATCAACAACAACTACACACTCCATTAGCATTCAGCCAGACCACACCTTTATCCACCATAGACCATGTTATTGTATCGTTGTGGGAACCGTTCATGCATGCAGCTTTTGAGAATCCGCGATCGATGAGTACATGTGAAAAGGTTAACCTTGAGATTGTACACAATACTCTCAGATACCACAACTCTCAAGTACACAACTTCACATACACACACACGTTAAGCCCAAGCAACCAACCAACCAAGATTGCATGATTAACCCCGTCTTTCCTTCCCTATATACCTTTGAGGGGGAAATCTTGTGAGAAGTACAAAATAATTATCATCTTACGTCAAGAGAATCATCTGTTGTCGATCACTTAGAAGTCCAACAATTCCTTAAAACAGTACCAGGAAACATAGTAATAACAACCTATAGTATACAAGGAGGTATCATTATACAACTTGGGGGAATCAGCAGTAGTCCTTCAATTCCTATACGCTTGGCTTAGCCTTTCAAGTTACAAACGGCACTGTTATCGAACGTGATGCTCAGTGATCGAAACAATTTGAAAACCTATTATTTATGGATTGTATATACATTCAGTTTGCGTGCTGGTAATGGCAGGCTTCAGCTTAATTAAAGGAGAAGAACTATACAGTGTTGGTAAATATGGAGCCACTGATTCCTCCAATCTTTCCCAAGCAACAAGCCACCATTATTTTTGCTATTCTAGCTGGTCCTGTTTCCTGACATACTTTGGGGGAATCAAGGCTCTCCATTGTACCAATTAAAAGGTCGTCGACAAATTACAGACGACAGATTCATCTACACCGTACATGCCACAAAGCTGAGCATCAATACTGAGGGAATCTATTTGTTTCATAGCATGGTTGGGAGGAATCAGTAACCAACATTTCGGCTCAGTATTACAAATATTAAAAAGAATCTGTGATCGTGTATGAAAATTGGAGGCTTCTGATTTCTCCTGACCATGCCACGAAACAAACTCCTAAGGATTCATATAGGTGGTGTTTCGTGGCAATTTTTGAAGGGCTCATTTATCTCCAATTTTCTGACTACATCATAGGGTCCCTTAAGAGTCTTACAAGAGAGAGAGAGAGAGAGAGAGAGAGAGAGAGAGAGAGAGAGAGAGAGAGAGAGACTGTAAAAAAATAACAACACTACAGCAGGTGACATGAACACACTCTCTCTCTCTCTCTCTCCGGGTCCACTGTGCTTGACATACTTATACTATAACTTCATGCCCTTTACATTCTTATCTGCACATATAGCATCACTCACTCAACTTGCCAACAAATTAGATGACCTTCATTTGAAGTTCAGCCAAAATACATATACTGTTGGTTGAAGTTATGCTTATATACAGTATGTTTATATAATACATAATAATAATATATTCATTATATACATTATATATACATAAATTTGTTGACTTAAAAAAAATGCTTTCCTTAATTTTAAGGACCCTGTGATCGTGTATGAAAATTAGAGGCTTCTGCATTCATCGTGACCGTGCCACGAAACAAGCTACTTCCATAATTATATAGTAGGTATATGGTGTTTCGTGGCAATATTTTGAAAGACTCATTTACCTCCAATTTTCTTACTACATCACAGGGTCCCTTAAATAACCTTCTCAGTGTCAAAGTCGTTTATGTGAGTGTGGGTACTGTGACTAACCTTGGACAATTTTAAGGGGATAGTATATTTTCGGTACATTGGAGTACCTTGATTCCTCCATAGTGTGCCAGAAAACAGGGCTAAAATAGCAAAATTAAAGATGGCCTGTCGCTTGGAATAGTTTGGAGGAATCATGCAATTGCTCCATATATGTATATTAACTCTGTACTTAATTCCCCCTTAATCTCTACCAGTAAACTAGGCTATTAATTCATCCCTGTAATTAACTATAGCTATAAACGATGGGGAAACTTGATCTTTTCCACTTTGTAATGTACTTCATGTTTTCTATTTTCATCCAATCGTACTGTACATTTAGTATTCGTAACTAGTTTAATATTAACTATACTATGATCGAATCAACTATGAATAATTATCTGAACCATGAGCGAGTCGAATGGGACCGTAAACTTCAGCGGAAGTATTATGTTACTCGTAGCTGTATTGTATGTAAGGAAGGAGAGGAATACAGTTATTATTGTTTTACTTATTTGCTAAGTTGTTAAACATTACGACACTTTTTGTGCTGAAGTGAGCGTGACTACCATACATACTTGGCAAGCGAGGCAAAAGCAGCCAAGGTGAGGTGACATACTTCCTGCTGTACTGTATATACTTTGTCCCTCTTGTTCCAACCTTCAGGCAGGTTCTCTGTTCTGAACTTCTGAGCCACAATTATGTTCTCTGTAGCCTAATCTCTATTGCTGTATAACCTTGAGAACAAGTGGTAATTAAGATTGCGTGAAGCTAAACACATAATTTTCCGAATAATTGAAAGCTATGATAAGCAGACACACACATAATAAGAGAGAGAGAGAGAGAGAGGGGGGGGGGGTGAGGGGGGGGTGATGGAAGTAGGCTATGTAGGAACTTTTGTGAATTATTGTGCAAGTCACCAACCTATCGTTACCACTACTGGGTTGGTTATACCCGGATGGTTCATAATCTTGTTGCAGAAATTGTTCCTTAAATACCCACCAATCCATGAAAATACATTCAATTAACCAACTAACTAACTAACTAACTAACTAACTAACAAGCAGTGGCAAATAAACAAAATAAATACAGTTAACTAACCAACAACCAACAAGTAACTAACTAACTAAATAACTAACTATCCAACTAACTTACTAACTAGCCAATCAACTAACTAACTAACTAACTAACGAACAATGACAAATAAACAGAAATGATAACATCTGTTTACCACACTGCAGTAGCGGTCGACATGACTAGGCTCATATTTACGTCACAAAAGAGCATTATTCCACGAACCTAACCTCCCCTCCACCCTCAGAACCAACAATAGGCTATACTCTGTGCACGAAAGCGGTTTTAGAGGAAATACCTACTGTAATAATAATAATAATAATAATAATAATAATAATAATAATAATAATAACTCGTGCGGACTCCACATTCACAGGTTTGTCACTCATGATTCAGATATGTTGTATAAGATTGTATATGTTGTATATATAAATTTTTATTATATCCCCTCGAGGGCCCCAGTGTCCAGTGGGCTTCTGCTGATTCCTACTGACCATGCCACGAAACAAGCTCCTTCCATATAGGTAGTGTTTCGTGGCAATATTTGAAGGACTCATTTATCTCCATCATAGAGTCCCTTAAGTAAATAATTGACGCCCGGGTTACCTAATCACCCTGAGGAGGACAGTTGGAATTATGGTAACCTACGTAACCTTATCTCACTACTGATATGATCTTAGAGTACTGTATATACAATGTCGATAAGATAGTATGGCACACACACACACACATAGAGGATAAGGTGATGAATAAAGAGATATACAGTACTGTGTAGTAGTACCCACTCCTATGATGATGATGATTCTTGCTGCCGTCATATATCGATTGATTCCCGTACAAGAACTTGAACCTCTCTCTCTCTCTCTCTCTCTCTCTCTCTCATAGGACAATTAAGTAATTTTGACATAAAGTTTAACATGTTCTTATGTAGTTTGTTTTTTATCTTCTTTATTATATCTTGCTTATTAACATATTAACTCCAGTTGGCTAAGTGCAGAGGCTCGTAAACATTAACATATTGCCATGTCTTGAGATATCTTTAAGAACCCACCAGGGACGTTCATTGGATATTTAGACCTTAATGATCCATTCAAAAAATAAGAACAAAATTCATTCATTAAAGCCAACACAGAGTTGAATGTAGATGAACAAAACAAGTAGTGCAGTGACCTTCACTCTCCTTGTCATGGCAACGTACCACGTCCATGCAGGCAGGCACTGAATAATACAGAGAAGTATGTAGCCTATGTATGTATTCGTAGTCTAGGCCACACCAGTCGATCGAGTACGTACATACAGCCACAATCATATATTCACCGAAACTTTCTTTTCATGGTAGTAAATATCTTGTTAATAAAATATAACACTTGTATGATTTTGCAGCACCTCATAATAATTGAGGGGGTTGAGTTCACGTAAGGTGTTGTATGATTAGATTTTGAAATGATACTGGATTTATTTACACGATGGAAGGAAAGTGTCGGTGGATATTTGATTGTGGCTGTACAGTACATACAGCTTGTGTACAAAATGACACGGGTTCATAAGCAGCCAGTGACGTGTACAGAATGTGTTCTTGGGAAGTTTGATTGAAATCAGTCTATAAGGAATTAACTATAGAGAGATATTCAGTTTACCCAACCAGCCTTGCGATTAACAAATTAAACCTAACATACGGTATAATCTTCTTATTTTACCTATGGTGTAAATAATCATGTAGAGTTCTGTACATGTTACATTTACTTCAGAAAAATTATAAGCATTTTTTTAGTATTTTTTACGGTGTCCTTTAGTTTCGGACATTAATGTTTCCTATTGTTGGCGGTGAATACCCACAGATAACAGCAGCAGCTAGTTTTTGTTTGGGTGTTGCGTTACTCCTTAAATAACCACTGGATGATGAGAATCGACCAGTCACGACGACCCTTTAAGATGTCGGATGTGGACATTTACCATCAGCTATATCTAGAGAGTAAGTGACTGTAGGAAAACTTTGTATTATGTGCCACTTTCCCCTACACACCCTAATTCCTTTCCATAACAGGCTTGTCTGTATATCGGGAAACCACAAGAGGAATAAATTTGGAGAGTAGGAGATTTTGCATCATCTACGTCCTAAAAACTGGCTTATCGCGGTGTGCAAATATACTGTACAGAAACCATCGCCTGAATTTCTACCAACATTATATTCCTACATAGCCTACAATAGGATTGATTGATTGATTGATATTAGGCGCCGCAACAGCGAGGTCACATAGCGCCAGAAAAAGGCGATGGAAAGGTGACAGCAAGCGAGAAGGAAATAGCAAGAAATGATACGCGAGGGACAGTTGAAGAACTGAAAGCTAGTAGCTGGGGCCGAAGGGGCGCTAAAACCCTTAAAGTATTTCCCACATCACTGCAGGCGGGGGCGGAAGGTAGGAGTCACCTCGCCAGACACAGAGTAAATATCTCATACCTATACATACATACAGAGAGTCATGTGATGAGGACTGGGAAGGTAACAATTAGCCTTAGGGGTGATGAGGGAAGTGAGAGATAGAGGAAGAACAGCACAGAACAACAAAAGATCAACAGGAGTGAGAAGGAAAGAGGAGACTGGTGTGGCTGCATGATTCATAGGGTGGGCGGGATTATAGTGAAAAAAAAAAGTAGGACGAGAGGAAAGATGAATTCGAGATCGAGGAAGATGAGACAAGCTGGGAAAGAGGAGTGAAAGCTTCTTGCTGATATGAAATATATGCAGTGATTGAGGTCGTTTGGTCATGAAGCAGTATCCCTCAGATTCAACCAAAACAAACATTATTATGATCCCCTTAGACCCCTTATTTTATGTGACACAAGATTGGAATTGATCCTGTCATACACACCAGCTGTTTTCTCAGTTTCGTCCCAGGGTTTTAATTAAACAAATCTTGAGCAACTGTTTCATTTAATGCTAATCTATTCCAAGTAACAGGCCATCATTATTATTTTATTCTAGCCCTGTTTCCTGCCCTGCTATGGAGGATTTAAGAGATGGCAAGGCGGAGAGTGTGATGAGGATGACAGGACACATGCCAGTGATATATGATGGTGAAAGCTATAAGTAGGATGGAGAAAAGGTGTATGTCAGTACGTGGTTTCTCTTCCTCCTCACTTCAGTCCTCCATGCATATGCCTATACTTATTATAGAATCATTCTCATCAACTTAATTCCTCACCCTTTTTTCTAATATTTAAGTAACACAAAATTTGCCTCTTCCTGTTCATTACTTCCACCTCCCACCCTGATTTCACTTCTTCCTCCCCACAATAAATATCAGTATTATTTACATTTGAAGCTATTGAGTCAGACAGACAGGGAACGTTTCAAGAGATGTAGCCTACTTAGGCCTATATAGCTGTCCGTTCAGTACAATCACTTAGAAGTTTTATTGATGGGTTTGCTGTCTGTGAATCAGTAGTCCCCACATCAGCTGCCTTTTCAGAAACAGATCATGTGTCTCCCATTGCGACTTGGCTTCATTTTGGGGGGCCCAAGCAGATGCGGGGCTTCAGTCAACTTGCAGGAGTATACCGGACCCATAACAATAACAACAACAATTACAAAAAGCTGTTCTTGTACTATATTCTTGTAGAGTCGTAGACCAACCTTCGGGTTTGTCTCCCAAGTGTCTGGTTGTATAACAAAGTGCTTTTTAGTATTCATTGTAGGGTTGTGAATATTAATTATTATGATGCTTCAGAGCGTGCATGCTTGTCAGCAGCATTCCCATGCGTGAGTAGCATGCATAAAATATAGAAGAGGTGCCAAATGGCCATCGCACCGGTACCATGCCATCGTCAACACCACCACGGACGGATGTTCTTGCATACGACCCAACCAATGTTTTATGTGTGCGTTTGAATCAGTCACAGTCCAAGAATTATGTAAATATTTATACAGGTACAGTGTTGGTGGTGAATCTGGAGCAGCTCATGATTCATTCTAAACTCTTCCAAGCAACAGCAACAAGCCACCAAATATTTTTGTTAATCTGGTTCCATTGTTTCCTGACATATACATGCAGATTTACAGACGACGTCACGAGCAGACAGACAGACCAAAAAAAAGTACAAGACGAGGAAGGGTTTTATATATTGCGCCTGCGCCGATGGCATTCATTCAGTTCTCGATTCTCGTCGTCGTTTTCGTTTCAGTGTAGACATGGCAGCGATGGGGAAGAGACTGCCTTACTTTGCTGTTGGCACTGTAGTCAAAGGTTTCGGTAGGGGCTCTAAAGAACTTGGAATTCCCACAGGTAAGTTATGTACTAAGCTCCAAGCCATGTACCGATAATAAGTAAATAGATAAATATAACTAAAAGGGAAATAGATTTGGTACCTCAATATAGGGAAAAAAATGTGTTTATGGGCCGTATTCAAGAACATCCGTGGTGTTTACAATGGTGTGGTACTGTACGACGGCTCTGTAGTTGCTTGTCTATCGAGCCATCGCACCAGCACCACACCATCGTATACACCATGAAATGTTCTTGCATACGGCCCATATATGTACCACAGCAGTTGACTAATATTTCGTAAGACGTACTTATTTTCCAGTAATTATTTTTTTTACTAACAAATAATATATAAACAAACACACACACATACACAAAGCTCCAGGGAATATAACCAGAGTAATATATTACCATAGTAATTTAGTATTCAAGAGACGGAAGTTGATTTGAGGGAAAGTTTCATCATCATGTATTTCCCGTATGTGTATGTATGTATGTTAGTAATATGTTGCATCATCGCGTATGTACTGTATGTATGTACCTGGATTACAGCTGCTGATTAGATTACTACTCAGGCCTTATATGTAATATATAAAGGTAATGTTAAAATCAGTCAAGGTCACACAATGGCCATCCGTGTAGGGTATATTAACAAGGGAAATTATATATTATTGTGTTCTCGTACTGTGTGTATGTGTGTGTGTTGGGCATGAATGTTATTATATTAGCCTATAGTTTGTTGTAAAAGTTGGGTCATTTTGAGTTTTTGTGGTTTGCTATTTATTTATTATCTCTACAAACTCTTGTGGAAATTTGATTATGGAATTTCAAGGTCAGGGGTTAAAATATTATAATGTATCGTACTTTAACGATTTACCTTATGTGTATAAGGTTAATGTTTTAGATCATTTATGCTCTTGTTTTATAACCCAATTTACAATTACATAACATGGAGCCTCTTGCATTAGATCATTATGCTCTTGTTATTTTTTTCATCCAGTTCACAAATATGTAACATTGAGCCGCTTGCATTTTACTGTGTCAGTACTGTACTATATAAATATTTCTCTTATGTAGATTGGTAAATATACAGCACATCCAAAAATGAGAGCTATTTAACAATTTCCCTCATTGTTTTCTCTGTTGCCGATTCCTTCCCTATAGGCTATAACCATTTCCCACTAAAATCAAAGTGCTATGGTATGCAGTATGAGTACAGTATATAGCCTATATGGTTTTTAGCAAGTTGTTTACCAAGGTTATTGGTACAGTTTGTTTAGGTTAGGTTTAGCTAATTTTAGAACATTAGGTACCGTAATGATTATTATGGGTTTTGTATGCGTTAATTGACGCATCTCCTTTCAGGGGATAACTAAGGGTACCCATAATTATGTATACCAGTGGTTCTTAACCTTTTTTGACAGCGACCCAAAATCTTGCCAAAATCGCCCATGGCGACACAAACCCCCATATAAATTGCCTTTATATGTACAGTATGATTATGCTTCTAAAAACGTATAACAGAAACAAAATTACATGCTGGGGTGTTTATGGAGTTCTCATGAAAACCTTTATATTCTCAGCTAACTTCCCTGAGCATGTTGTGGAACAACTACCGGATGAGATTACTACTGGCATCTACTTTGGCTGGGCCCGGGTGGACAACGGACCAACCTTCAAAATGGTGATGAGTATTGGCTGGAACCCATACTACAAAAATGAAAGAAAGTCAATGGTAGGTGGTTTTACTGTAATTGTATAAAGAATGTGGGAACAGAATGAGAGATTTTTAATTTTACAGCTCTAATATTTACCATAAGTGATACTGTATGGACAGAATGATAATGGAGTTGGTACTTTTTTTTATGTGTGTGTGGTTGTATTGAGGTGCTGAAATGATAGAGAATTTATGTTGATAGAAAACATTGCACAGCACTGCATCTGCAGTATGCTATTCAAGATAGTACAAGATCATATTGAATTTACAGTCATAGCATGAGTGACCTAGATACCAAAATGACATGATAAATTGTTTCTAGGTTTGAAAGTTTAGCATGTACCATAGTACAGTATGGAGATGATTGGCCTCTTGTTGAATCATGCACAAGGTTAATGTCTAGACTAATATGCATGCCACTGAACTGATATGTGCCACGCATTTTACTCAATGATTCTAGGAGCATTGGTTTTCACAGGTTACATAACAATTTAATTATCTTAGATAACTAACCAGAATCATACCAGGAGTGAGGTTTTCATCTCTTATAATGTGTCAAAGTAATAATGCACTGCTGAGTTCATCCAAAACGTTAGCATTCTGTGCAGCCATTTTACCCCACAACTCATGACTAAATACAGTACACAATTTTTGTTTATGTGCCTTCTACCTATTCTTATAGTGTACTTTATAACAAATCACTTTCTCTATGTCATGAGCAGTTTTTTTATGATCTGATGGAAAAAACACCATATTTACCCAATCAGCTTTATAATGTTCATACTGTATTGTTCTATGTACTACAGTATTTCTGCAATTTATTTTAGCAATATTAATATTTCAACTATTGTGTACCAAAATACAACCTTTATGATATGAGGAGGAATGTTCTTTGTTTGTTGCAGCTAAAATAGTTATAATTAAGCTTCTTCAGTGTTCACTTCTCATTCTTTCTAGTCTTGCCTTTTATTATGCATTGCATATTACCCATACCACATACCCTAACGATGATATTTATTAATTATAAGACATGAAGAAGTAAATGTGGCTGTGAAAAGTTAACTTGTGCAATAGAAGTATAAAATCTAGTCTGAATCTTGAAAGTCTTCTTAATTTTGATACCGTATCTAAAGATGAAGGAAAATTTTCCGATACATTGTTGCTTAACTCAGAAGAGAGAAGTAAATGTTTGGAAATTTTGCAACTTTGTTTACTGTAGTTTCTAGTGTGAAGTTACAGAGTTCTTCAGAAGAATGGTATGTTAAGTCTTTCATTCTCAGATATTGTATAGACTAGTAACAATGTGTCTGCATTCTTGACTTGAAACCAGGTTGGTTTCTGGCAGTTAAGCTGCAGAAAACACTTAGGAAATATTACTGTAGATGATTCATGAAAAAAGTTACTTCTTAATTTAACTTTTTTAAACCATTTAAGAATTGATGAAGTATGGTAGTTATCTTTTCTACATATTTATTATATTTATTACCTAGAGAGTTTGTCAGAAGCCACTTGGTCTGCACACATAAATGTAGATGCATTGCTTTCTCTGAGTACTTTTCTAGTACTTGTACTGATGTATATTGCTTCACCATGCTGCATAGCTACACTGAGTTTCAGTGTTTGTCTCTTGGAACTTCAAGTGGTGGCCATGGTAAACGGGCATCTAGGTTGCCTGTTCCATGCACACATGTTTTGCATTGTCAGTCTCTCCTCTCCCCTTTTCACCCTGTTTCCAATATAAACTTGATGTTCTGCTGCTCTTGAGGGGTTACTCTGATAATGATGATGGTAAATTGGAGGGCTACTAATTCCTCTAAACCATGCTAAGAAATACCCTATTTATATAGATTTAAATTTTGCTAACTGCTAGAACCTTTCGTGTTCTTTGCTGCAATTATTATTGGCTTGAAATATTTGGATTTTAGGGCATGTATACTTCCATAACCCATTATATGCAAGAAGCTAAATTAGCCTAACAACATACTGTAGTGCAACTTGTCTTTCTGGTAGAACCAGTTTCAAAGTAGTTGTTAGCATTGCTAGTTGATTTTGTTTGAAGTAACTCTTATGCACATGAATGTTTATGTGTTACTGATTATCTAAATCTTGATGATCATGTCATCAGTGTTCAAATAAAGAAAAAGGTTAAGGAAAGGTATATTCAGGAAGTATACTGGTGTCTCAAAGCAAAGGTTACATGTATCAGATTAAAATTGTGATTTGTTTGAATTGCTGGATATGGACATTAATAGGTTGCATTGCTGAATTTTGGAGAGTGCACATGACAAAAACTTGACACTGCTGGTTGCTTGGCTCTGCTGCATGAACTGAGATCTATTGCTGTTTCCTCCTTCAGTTTATTTCATCAGCTTGTACTAACCGCAATTTTTTCTCCATAGCATAAAATTGCATGACTACATTACAATATCTGTACCTTTAGAATTTTGTTCTTCCCATATATAAGTTACTGATGCATTATTAAAACTGTTTACAGTACTGGTAAGGGTTTATTGAAGAAATTTTCAGTAGATTAGTTTTATTTCTAATTTTGTTGGCATGCATTACTGTACACATTTTATGTACAGATACCACAAGTAATGGTATTTTAAGTGAGTTTTAAATTAAATAATTTTATTGCATGACTAGAGGTCGGCATATATGCCAGGTATAGATTAGCAGTTACTGTAATTCAGATTCATACAAAGTTTTGGAGGAGAAGGATACCAATATATTTCTGTATACTGGTACAGTACAGTACTGTATATCTCGTCATACTGAAATCAAAATGTCTCGGTAAGGAAAAAATAAGATATACCAGTATTATGTATAGACTAATGAACCAATTATTGGATAACATTCCTCCACAAACTTTGAATGGACCATAGATGTATCATAGTGTTCTCTGTCTTTGCACTAGTTTTGATTTTTTATTTGAGCCACCTCCCTTTTCTCATATACAGTACAGTATATCTTATTCCCCTGTAATTATCCTGGCCTTCACTGTATATAGTCCATTTTTTCATACCATTAGTTGACAATACCGGTACTTGTAAAAGCAAAGCTGTGTTACAACTCCTTTATTCCATGAGGTGGTTATTCCCATTTCTCTTACTGGTTGTGTGTTTTATATTTCATTTTTTTGTCAAAATAAATTGAAGTAAGCAACTAGCCTCCCGCCAATCATTTGCTTGTTCTCATTTTCTCTCCATAAGCTGTACATCATTTCCATATACAGTTGCCCAAGTACTGTCAACTAGTGGAAAAATGGACAATTTTGTAGTTGCTTGCCTTACTACCAGTTCTAAGAAAGTTCTCCTAGGGTGTATTGTAGTTGCTTGGTCCATACTAACCTGTTGTTTTGGTGGTGTTATGCTTGTTTGTGTGTATGCCATGTGCACACACCACAGGAGGCATATCTCTTCCAGGAAACGCACATCATGCACGTTTTTGAGGATGACTTCTATGGATCTGAGCTGCGCGTGGTGATGCTGGGATATATACGGGGCGAAAAGAACTTCAAGTCCCTCGGTGAGTCATACCTTCAAAGTGTTCATGGTTTTCTAAGAAAGCATTTCAAAGCACAGGTGATGTCAATATTTTACTTGAAAATTAATGTAGATATGAACTACAGGTGTGATAAATCAAAAGTTGGCTTGAACCCATTTCCAATTTTTATGGTGACATTAGTATTTCAATTTGACTTAAAATTCTTGTAACTTGAATCTGTGTTAATACTACAGTATCTGCCATGTAATTATATTTCTTCCTTGAGATAACCAATTTTCTGTAGAAGTAGTTTGGTATCAAAGGATATTTTTTCTCTATAGCAATCATTATAATCCTAATCATTATGATATTAATGCTGTACTATTACTTATATTGTTGCTTACATTATAATTTCAGAGGAACTCATCTCTGCAATTCATAGTGACATTGCAGAGTCAGACAGACAGCTCTCTCTCCCAGAATACGAGAAGTATAAGGACCATTCATTCTTCACTGAAAAGTCTGAAACGAACTGTAATGGTGTGGTGATGAATGGTATTCATGTTGACAATAGGAAGTTGGTTAATGGTAGCACAGGACCATCTGATAATAGTAGTTGAAAAGGCTTGGTGTTAATTTGTCCCACAAGGAGTATTGTTTCCTTGTCACGTGTGATGATTTTAGGTAATGAAATGTGTTTATGACAGTTTATACAAAGTAGGCATTGCATTTTGAAAATAGAAACCATATTCAGGAATGGTATATAATGCAGGTAATACTGTGTACTGGTGCACATCAAATATATTGGTACTTTAGTGTCAGCAAACTGGAATCTTTTTACAATTTCTATTTTAGTGCCAAATAATCCCCCAGGACTTGGTGCTTGTTATTGTCATATTTTTTTCATTCTATAGATACACAATTATTTCCAATGTTCTACAGCACATGTCATACTCTTCCATACTGTACCTGCTTTCTAACTACTTTAACACAAATAGACAAATGACTCACAAAAACAACCTGGTGTGCATTTCAATACCTATGTGATTCATTTGTTTGTGTTGAAATAGTTAATATTTTGGAAGGTATGCAAGAGAACCTTATCTCCTAAGTAACAGTTTTGTTAAAACACTAGTATTATGAGTTTCTGGAATAGGAAAGATATTATATATATATATCTATCTATCTATAGATAGATAGTTAAGGAAAGATGTTATAAATAGTGTTTTTAAACAGTGAATATGAATCTCTAGTATTTTTTTCACAACTCTTATGCAGTTTCCATACAGAAAGAAATTGCAGACTCCGTCTCAATGCATATATGTAATTAAATAGGACTAAATTTACTAGTGGCAATATTTTACCTAATTAAATGCATTCCATGGTTAAATCAAAGTAGAGAACTTTTGGCACTTATCATTATGTATGTATGCATATGGGTAGGTTATCTTTTGGTATTTGATTTTCCAACTATGAAATGAGAGATGTGTTTGTGATTGTCTACATATGTAGAGATATTTAATATTCTGTTGTCCATTAAGCAAAAGTATGGTACTGTACATACAGTAGTTTAAGTTTGTATATGAATGTACAGTTCTTAGATAATATGGTGTTCCCACTTCCCAGGATAATGTAGGAAATAGTGAAAAGCTCTGTTAACCCCTCAAACCTGAGCCATGCACAGTTCTCGGCCGCTTGATGCTCAAAACGCTGACTCCATACTGTAATAACTAATAATTTTTAGAAGTCACAGCAATAAACCAGAGTACATTATATAGTACTTACTATTATCTGGAATTTGGTGCAAATTGGCTGTAATGTAATGCTGGTGTGAATGTAAGGTTTGTGCCTCTTGAGTTCAACCTCATCCAAATACATACTAATGACCCCAGCTTCCACACACTAAAGTTATTCATTGTGCTTCAGTAAATTT
Source organism: Petrolisthes manimaculis (assembly GCA_034508575.1). Taxonomy (NCBI): domain Eukaryota; kingdom Metazoa; phylum Arthropoda; class Malacostraca; order Decapoda; family Porcellanidae; genus Petrolisthes; species Petrolisthes manimaculis. The sequence goes on along the minus strand of JAWZYT010003968.1, from coordinate 88,529 downwards.
CATTTCCACATAGCAAACTTTGCTTTATGCTGGGGCATCCTCCCTGGTTCGAGGGGTTAAGGAAACTGTTTTCAGTGTGAATCAGGTGTGTAAGGTACTGAATTTCCCCTCTCCCCACCCAATGAAAAATGTGAGTAAAATCCCAACTTTTCACAAATACAAACATTGTTGAAATTATTACTGAAAACATTGTGAGCAAAATGTCTTAGTAAACATGTTTTGTGCAATATTGCTGGAATGAACTGGATCCTAGCAATTGATAATTCCAATTTGACCCAAATCATTAGTGTTAAAAAACCATTTATGGAGTTAGGAAACATTAAATTTTACCATATTACAGTCGATTAAGGGTTTTCCTTACAAACCCAGCCTCTGGCTACATGTTCAAATTTAGGCTTATCATAGGACAGTTATATATATACGGTACATACAGTATATATATATATATATATATATATTTATTTATTTAATTACTCCAGTGTTTACAACTACACTATTGTATCAGGTTAAGAAAGGTCAAGGTGATTGATATGGAGTTACATAATGAGAGATGTTACCTTAGTTTCTGGTTATCTGTATGATAACACTAATATTACCAACATACCATTTGAACTACTATTGCCATTTTGCTCTTTGATGTTTTATAATCAATAAATTGTTTTTATATTGAATGGTTTTGTATTGCAAAGTAGGTGTTTATGGCAATCCTCTATCTTTATAAAAAAAATTGTATAGCAGGACTTAATATTACTTGTCTGCTTGCATATAAAAGCAAGGAAATGGTTTGTACATAAATTTTTGTCAGGAGAGTAGTTTTTCACAATCTCTCAAACGGTAATGATTAAAGGGTGATGCTTTCTAGTAAATTTTTTCGGAATGTTGCTGTTGATATATATTGCAAGAATAGACATCTAGCTGATAGATAAACACAAATGAAACATTTAGTATACTTTTTCTTGAATTATAAGGACAAACTGTACACTGTTCACAAGCAGTTAAGGATACAGTATACTGTATATATCAGTAGAATGTATGTTTAACAGGAGATTTATTCCATGATTGGTCACTTTAAACTATTTCTGCACCAAATCAATGGTATTTATATGATGTAAATTACCACCATACCTTAAATTTGTGGATAAGATATACAGTACAAATATGTACAGTGAAATTCCGTTTTCCTGCAAAAGAACCGTTTCAAACCCTCGCTTTTTCCTTAATGGTTTGTTTAGAAGGCTCCAAGACCCCTGTCACTGGCTATGCCATTGTATTCCCCAATCAAATTCTGCAGGCCCACCTCCCTTTGGTTGCCAGAGTATACATGCCTGACTTCTTTGGGCTTATGATGCTCTGCCATATATGCATCCTCTTCATGTGTCTTTGTCATATCCACCAACTCTTTTAGTGCCCCCCATGTGTTGCTTCCTGTGATGAGCCCCCTCTTTGACAAATCTCTTTAGTGAGGCCCCTACATTTTCTCCCAACCCCTCCTGGATTTCTTGTCCATTACATGAATTATACCCCATATATAGCCTAATTTGTAGTCTTGATACTCCCCCTTTCCCTCTAGTTTATTCCCTGTTCCAACCCTATTCTTGTCTTTATGCCAAAAAATCCCTCTGGGCTTTGTGTATGTAATGGAATTGGTATACCAATAGTTGTAGTGGTGTGCCTGGTAGGCTGGAAGATGTTACATTTGAATATCCTACATCAAGTGGCATATCACCTACACACTGGACTGTGTGGAGGAGACAGGAGGTCGAACAGAGGCAAGTTCCACTGCTAGATCAAGAAGCTTGTGGAATATGTTTCTGGAGTTGTTGTCCCTCTTCATAAAGAGGAACCAGTCAAGGTGGAGGGTGTAAATAGGTTGGAACAGACTGAGGTGCAGATAGATAGTGGGAAGATTGGTACTACCTAGGGTAACAAAGTACTGTAAATGGTTCCCCATTGGTGGTGGGGTCAATACTTTAAAGGTTTTGATAACCCTTTGGAACTGATTTATTCCCTTTCAAGTCTTCAACTGTCTCTCCCTTCTTTCCATTTCCTTATCTTGCTGTGCATCCTATCAATTGCCTTCTCCTTCGTCGTACTGGATCATCCAGGCCTAGGGTGGTCTTCTATTTCCCCTTTCATTCAAAGTAGATGGTACAACCCTGCTTGCTTTGTTTGGTAAAGAAAATGGAGGATGACATCTAGGTGAGGAAAGTTATGAATATGCATGATGATGGGAAGGTCATGCAAGACATGGAATGAGGACACACAGTGCTCAAAATCGAAATAATTGGGAAATGCCATCAGCAAGGACCGGTAATAGAAGACTAGTGCAAGCTTGTATGATATATGACCTTATAACGAAACATACTGTACAGTACATACATTTTCTGATTCTGAGAGTGTTGTCTTAAAATCTTTAGAAATTGTCTAGGATTGTAGAGCAGCTAGTCATAAGAAGTTTTTGGATAAATTTCCATGAAGGTGTATCATTAATTGCCATGTTGTGAAGTGACCTTGATAATTTACATGTGAAACACTTGCTTGACAAGTGTGAAAAGTGTTATGAATTCAACATGGATTGGAGTCACCTATGATACACCATAAAAATTTAGTGTTGGGAAATGGAGTAGCTGAAGTTTATGCAAGGTTACTATTATGCTTAAAGATAAAATTTTGTTGGCAAGGTTTTGGGTGGTGATTTCTCAAAAAAATTCCCCGAGATTAACTCCATCAATGTAACTGCTGGTGTCAGTGGAAAATTATAAAAAAACTTCTCAATTTCAAATTCACGAACAATATCTTAGAACCTTAATAACTAAATGATTAGTTAGTAATTGCCTTAATATTGTGATAAAATATATTAACAGTAATACAGCATAGCACATAAGTGTGTATGGATAATGCATATGCAATATATGAACTGTAATGATGGTGTATAATGTAATGCAAGGAAATGTAGTTGTTTTGTGCATAAATAAATATTTTACTAGGTTATTTCTTGTTCAAATTTCAGTCCTGGATGATGTAGTTTATTAATCTTTAAACAGATGGCAACATCATACAGTATTATTATCTAATTTCATAATATATTTTATCAATGGGAAACTACTTGATTAAAATGACTTTGGTGAACAAAATTTAATGGCCCAAGTCTTAAATAATTTACTTAAAAAAATGGAACTGTTCAGTCCAAGCAGTTAAAAGTTAAGAAGAGATGAGGATTCATTCTTGACGTTGGATTGGTACAGTACTGGGTTGCTGGTTAATCATAAAGGTTTTGTTCAAGTATTATGATACTGTGTTTTATTACAGACATAATAAATTAATTTAGGTTTTGTAATTACACTAGAAAGTAAAATGTAGTACTTAGTGTGGTACAGTAGTTATATTCATGATTGAGATAATATGGTAGCACTTTGTAGTAATAGTAGTACAGTAGTATTAGTAAAGTATGGTAGTACATGTACAGTAGTAGTAGTAGTAAAAGCTAATTAGAGATTATTCCAAATATTGCAACCAATTTACCAATATTGTAGAGTACATTGCTTCACATTTTTGTCCTCATTATTCTCTTACCATCGTGGATTTTGATATATAATGTTTGGAGACGCTGTATACAGTTTGTCCCAAAAATCCTTGTATAGACTACTTTTCATTTATCAGTCGTGAAAAGTCCACATAATTTAGAAACACCTTGTGTTTTCAAAAGTATGTATAGCATGGCAAAGATGTGTGAATATATGCCACCTATTATAATAATTCAAAAGTTACTATACGAGTGTGTAAAGAAAACATTGTACGAAAATGGAGAATCTGGCATTAACTCCACTCCTCTGTCTTGGGTAAGTTAATTAGAAATCATAAATATTGGAAGGAGAATTGACCTTGTACGTACTGAACCTTTAGAGGCTTGTGTACTGTGTGGAGGTGTGGTGAGTGTGGCCGTGAGGTGGACATGCATTAACGTTTGTCTGACCTAGAGACTCTATAGAGACTCTAAATAGGGTCTCTAATCTGACCATGAGGGCCGCGCTCCGTGGTGACCGGCACCTCAACATGTACTTGATATTCGTGTTTTATGTAATTTCTTCTCTTTTGTCACCCCCAAGCAGCTCCCTTTCTATTCTTCAACCATCTCGCCTTTCCTTCCATTTCCTTAGTGCTTACTGTCCCATGTATCTACACATTCTACAGGTTCTCACTTCTCCCATGTCTACGTCTAAAAGGGCGGTCTTTTTTCTTCGTCTCCAATACAAACCACTTCGTCCACAAAACTCTACGGTTTCCTGTCAATAATTTCATAACACTTGACACTTTCCTTGGCCTTTAGGTGAGAACCGGTGAAGAATTAATTAATCAATACCAACAAAGTAGTGAGAGTGAGGGAGGAAGGTCACAACAGAGATTGGCAAGACAATTCTAGGAGAAATTTTCAGCACCAAGAACGGGTCAAGTCAAAAGTATGTGTGTGTTAAATGTGTTCGGGGGTTTCGTGTGGGGATTGTTTAGGGAGGAGGGGCGTGTGTTTGAGTTGAGGAGTGTATAACTGAGGAGTGTAAGGGAACCAATATAGGTCGTTATGAATGTGTGTGTGTGTGTGAACCATAGCCAGAATAATCACATTTATCCTCATCATGGTGGGACAATTAAATCCGAATTAGGACAGACTAGAACATAAAAAAATATGACAGCAAAAACATGATTGGTTCTGACATCAAACCAAATAGCTTGTCAAAAAATAAATTACGAAAACTCGACATTAATTCACATTAATTGCTAACCCCAGAAAATTTAAGCTGTAATGGCAAAACAACCTCAACTATAATTTTGTATCTATTCACAACGGAACCACAACCAACACCCATCATTCACACTTGTTTAAAGCATATGTGATATTAGATAATGTGATAGTTTATGTGCAATCCATTTTCAAATACAAATCCCCCCTGTAGACGATATATAGTTTTTCCATTCTACACACCATCCATTAAACAGTCTTGTGTGAACCAGTATGTATATATGGTATGAATGTCTTTTGTATTCCTATAGACTCAGGCTACTGAATACTGCATCTATCTAATTCTTTTAGCTTTAATTCCCTTCCTCTCTCCTATTCTTCCTCGTTTTTTTTTATCCTATGTACCACCACCACCATCCCATCATCTTTTCTTACCTCTTTCCTTTCTAACATTTATCTCCTTACCTATCTTACTCTCCTATATTCCTCTCCCTCCTATTGCATTCCTATGTACAGTTGCCTCCAAAAAAATCGAGACACTCCCTTCTAGATTCAAGCAGGTAGAGAGAGAGAGAGAGAGAGAGAGAGAGGTGTTGACAAGATAGCCACGTACAGTACTACCTCTTCCTCGTCCCCTTCCCAGTATTACCCTCTCCTTACTTACTGCACCGTCACTTTGTTTACATTCTTCTTTGTTTCTATTGCAGCTTGACCTGTGGATTTCCCTCCTCCCTCGATCCACGCTTTCCCTCCCTTCTTCCTATAGTCTTCTCCTCCTCCCTCCCTCCTATAGTCTTCTCCTCCCTCCCTCCTATAGTCTTCTCCTCCCTTCCTCCTATAGTCTTCTCTTTTCCTCCTAGTCTTCCCTCCTTTCATGTTTACCTCTCTCCTTCCCTCCTTACCTATCTTTCCATTTACCTAGTTCCCCCATTTTTCTTTACTAGTCTTCCTTCCTTTCTCAATCTCTCCATTCCTCCCTCTTTACACATTGTCCTTCCTTGCCTATCTTCCTCCCTCCTGTTTCCTTCGCCCCTTCCTTATCTACCTTCCTACCTTCCCTCCCTTCCTCCTTACCAATCTTCCTCCGTCCCTCCCTCCCTCATTTCTTCCATCTCTTCCTTCCTACATATCTTAATACCTCCTTCTCTCTTCCGTAGAGGAGTTATTGCCTGCAAGCACTGATGTGGGCAGTATTTTGAAGAATTGAGTGCCCCTTTCTCACCCTTCCATTTCTTTCACTGTCCTTTCTTTCCTTCCTTTCCCTTCGTGTTTACAGTCTCTCCTATTTGTCACCTTCATCATTGTCCTGCAGGGTCTTATTAGGCCTATCAGTCTTCTATCTTTCTCTTCAATTCCATTCCTTCCACCCCACATTGATACACTCCTTCCCATCTTCTTTCCCAACTCACTCATTCCCTCCTTCCTTTCCTTCCCCACTACCTTCCTCCCTTCGTCCCTCCCTCCCAGTTTGGTTATTCTTTTTTTAAGCTACAAGTGTTCTTTCTTCCTGCGTCATCTGCCTCTTACTTACCACCTCTTGCTGGAAGGCGTTACAAAGTAGAGTTTCTGTAAATTTCCACGTAATTCCCCGCGTGGTCATTATTTATGCAACTGTTTCATGACTGCGTATTTACCTTTATTTGAGTTAATTAGTCTGCATATAGTTCCACGTGTTTCCCGGTGTGGTCACAATTATAGCGTTCATACGAAAATGTTTGTTGACTCCTCTGTCGTGTTTGGCCATTCTCCTATGTTGGGAGTTCCGGGATGGAGCTGAACGTCAAACCTCAAATAGATAGATAGATAAGTAGATAGATAGACAGACTGGTAGAAATATAGGTCGATTGATAGATAGGAACAGTTGCGGGCACATGGATCAGTAGGTCCAACGGAGACATGACCCCTCATCGAGCAAATAAGGGAAGGGCAAGACGTGGTTTGCAGAAACGAGTCCTTCCTTATTTATTTATTTATGTTCTTTATTAGTGTTGGTGAAACTTTCCTGCTGACGAGTGAACAGTCACATCCATTATATTTCATAGCTCACACACAACAACTGAAGTGTCTTACAGTACTTAGAAACTGTCCTCTTTCACCAATGGTTTACGTTGTTGTTTACTTACTGACAAAAACATAGTACCAAGCTGGGTCTACGCACGTCGCGGTTAATAAGTATACCATAATGTACCAACTCTAAACATGTAGAGCATATATGTTATTACTGAGGTCCAGCAGGTCATCACACACACTCTTCATTCTTCCTGGGTGGAGTCATGTGGGCTAGAAAATATAGTTTGGGAATGCTTGCTGGCTGACGGTGCAGTTCATCTTTCGGAATTATTTTATTTTTCAAGTTATTTTATACTCTCTGATTTTTTTATAAGCTCGTTGCATTTATATTCCTCATAGTTTTAAATATTGTTTGTATTTCTGTTCCCTTGACTGCGTTCTTGTGTTGGGTCTTACTTGTGGGTTTGTGAAGTAAATAATACAAGAAAGTAATGAGATGACCTGAGGATCACAGAACTTCTCGGTTATTTGTGGTTGTCTGCTTGAAGGAAATTATAACTATGATGCCTGTAAAGTTGAGGCCAATATTCCTTCAAATCATTAACGAAACAACAGACTTCCTCAATATGTCGTAGTGATTTTAGTGACACTACTTAAGGAATAAATTGCTCCTAATTCTTCATCAATTATATCACAGGTTATTAAATTAATGATTATCGGAAAGATGGACATATATAATTATAATCTATCATACGTAACACAGTAGTGCTGGCCTTGCTTAATTCACTTGTATTCCCCAGCCTAAAAAAAGTCCACATTGCTCACCCCATTTTTTTCCTAACCTTGACGTGCCCTTGCCGGAGTAGAGATAGGAAGGGAGGGAGGGAGGGTGCTGGAAAGAGAGAGGGGAGGGGGTGCTGGAAAGAGAGGGGGGGGGGGGGTGCTGGAATGAGAGAGGGGGAGGGAGGGTATGCTGATGGGATATAAGTAAGGGTCTGGGTGAGGCAGTGGTATAGAACTCAGGCCACACTCATCACTCACTACTCCCACACTACACAGTATTCCGGCAGTCATGGTAAGTCCTGCGTAGCCTACACTATAATCCCTACACATAATCCCTATAGCTCACCTGAATCTAAAAGCCCGAGATCTGGAGCAGGCTGTTTCTATAGACGACAGCCCACCCAAAGCCTTCCTTAAGGAACCCTGTGATGTTATCAGATAATTGGAGGTAAAAAAGTCCTTCAAATCTTGCCACAAAACACCACCCATATGGAAGGAGCTTGTTTCATGGCATGGTCAGGAGGAAGCAGAAGCATCCAATTCTCGTACACGATCACAGGGTCCTTAAAAGATAATTATACGTACTGTGCACTCTTTCGACATTGTAGCTTTGAGAAGATTATCTTAACAAACGGACTACTTGAAAATTCATGCACTGTCGACATAATTGAAAGGCCGTCAAAATTTGCTTTGTACAACATATCACAATTACAACATATATATCACATGTGTTATATATGTGTATGTAGACTGTATAGACTTCTGACAACACTCCCAATACGACACAACCCTCAACACTTCAACAGAAGAACAGATTCAGGGGGAAATTTGGTGTTGGTAAATCTGGAGCAACTGAATCCTCCAAACAATTCCAAGCAACAGAACACCATTATATTTGTCCATCTGGTTCTGTTTCCTGGCATACTTTGGAGGAATCAATGCACTCCAATATACCAAAGTAGAATTACCACCTTAAACACCACGACCCTCAGATCAAACACGACCCTCAACTCTCCAACAGAAGACTATAGATCAAACTCAAAGCAATTAATGATACAAGATAGGGAATATATGTTATTAATTCTGCCTTGGGTGTTCTTCTCTTCTTCCTTGCCTGGCGACTACGTACAGAGGCCCTTCCTGGTGCTCGCCCTGGCCTCAGCTGTCCTCGTGGCTTCTATACATGCTCGACACCATCACGGTCACGGAGGTAGGTGCAAGATGGAGGGGAGGTGGATATAGTGGAGAGGTAGAACTGGAGATGGAGGTATTGTGCAAGGTGGAGGCGAGGTTAGCAGTGGAGGTGGAAGGGAGGGTAGAGGTGGAGATAGTGGAGGTGGAGGTGGAAGTGGAGATGGAGGTAAAGTAGAGATGGAGATATTGTGGAAGGTGGAGGAGGTGGTAGTAGGTGATAGATGGAAGTGGAGGGAGATGGTGGAGGTACAGTTGGACACATGAATAGGTGGTACAGCCCAAGTGAAAGATGGTCAATTTCTGACAATATCAAGTTCCTTATTAGTGCCAAATAGGAGACATCAGGGGCAGAAGTCAGTATTGAGGATGGTAATAAAAAGCAAGTACCTGATAATAGACACTGGTTACTCAAATGGGACAAGTATCTTTCACTTGGGCTGTATCACCCATTCCTGTGTCCAAGTGTACAGTATGAGGAAGTGGAGATGAAGATAATTATAATTGTGGAAGGTGGATGAAATTGTGAGTGAGAATGAGGATATAATTATTATACTTGAAATAATCATAATATGGTGTTCAGGAGTTAAATACATTCATTACTAAAACTAGACGATTTTTATGACACACACACACACACACACACACACACACACACACACACACTTACACACACACATTAATTACTAACACTAGACTTTTTAATCACATACACACACACACACACACACACATATTGATTGCTGTTTCCGTTTTGCAGGTGGAGGTGGTGGAGGATTGGGAGGTGGAGGTGGTGGAGGAATAGGTGGAGGATATGGTGGAGGCATTGGAGGAGGACTTGGAGGTGGAGGAGGCATTGGTGGAGGTCTAGGTGGAGGTGGAGGTATTGGTGGAGGCTTAGGTGGAGGTGGAGGCATTGGAGGTGGACTTGGAGGTGGAGGAGGCATTGGTGGAGGCTTAGGTGGAGGTGGAGGCATTGGAGGAGGACTTGGTGGTGGAGGAGGTTATGGTGGAGGAGGTGGAGGTGGAGGAGGTCTTGGTGGAGGTGGAGGTGGAGGTCTTGGTGGAGGAGGAGGTATTGGTGGAGGTGGAGGTCTTGGTGGAGGTGGAGGAGGAGGAGGTGGAGTAGGTGGTGGAGGTTGCTCAGGTGGACACGGTGGTTGTGGTGGAGGTAATAATGGAGGTGGTCACGGTGGAGGTGGATTTGGTGGTGGAGGAAACGGTGGATGCTCGGGACGTGGATGTGGAGGAAGCCAAAGTGGTGGTTCAGGAGGTGGATATGGAGGTGGAGGTGGAAGTGGAAGTGGAGGTGGATTCGGAGGAGGAGGAGGAGGCAACCACGGTAATGGAGGATGTGGTTCAGGAGGATGTGGAGGAAATCATGGTGGAGGAGGTGGAGCAGGTGGTGGCTTCGGAGGTGGAGGAGGTGGAGGCGGAGGCAACCACGGTAACGGAGGATGTGGTTCAGGTGGATGTGGAGGAAATCATGGTGGAGGTGGAAGTGGAGCAGGTGGTGGATTTGGAGGTGGAGGAGGTAGTGGAGGGGGAGGCCACCACGGTAACGGAGGATGTGGTTCAGGTGGTTGTGGAGGAAACCATGGTGGAGGTGGTGGTGGAGCAGGTGGTGGCTTCGGAGGTGGAGGAGGTGGAGGTAAGTCAATATAGTTAATTTTATAAGATATTAATAATTAAGAGGGGCAAGTATACAGTGTTTGGTAAATCTTGGAGGAAATGAATCCTCCAAACTATTCCAAGCAACAGAACGAACACCATTATTATTATTTATGTTCAACTGGTTCTGTTTCCTAGCATAATTATAATATTATATTTTGGAGGAATCAAGGCACTCCAATGTAAAGGGGATATAGGCTTCAAAAATTATATATAAAAATTATGTATGATATGGCATAAGTTTTTTGTTAATACCCATGTTGGCTACAGTCGTCAAAAAAAAGTATTGGAACCATCCTTAACATTGAAATTATGTATATATGAATCTTCATAAGTTTTCTGTTAATACCTTTATACCCATGTAGGCAAAAAAAAAAAAAAAAAAAAAAATATTGGAACCACACTTATATTGAAATTGACTATAACAATACTTAGGGGAGTTCCAATACTATTTTTTGGCAGTCTGTACTCGTAAGTGTAATATATACTGATAGTTTTAATTCATGGACTATAAATATTAACTGAACAAGACGTCCAAATACATCCACAATATTATTTTATTATAGGGTAAGGATTTGCCTCAATTTTTTCATTTTTTTTTATTCGTAATAGTGCTAAAATGATATTGTGACGTTACATTATAAGGCTTGGAAAATTTCAGTTACATACTTTGGAGGAATAAAGGATCTCCAATGTACAAAAAAAAAAAAAAAAAAAAAAAAAAAAAAAAATGCATTATCTCCTTAACTAACTCTTTTTTTTTTTTTTTCTTTTTTGTGTCTTACAGGTGGGTATGGCAAGTGATTCAGAGCTCCAGGCAGACTGTTTGTTTCCCCTTCTTGATCCCTATTGTAGAAATAAAAGGTAGAATTTTTTGTAAGAATTTTTGTTTATTCCATCAAAGAGAGAGAGAGAGAGAGAGAGAGAGAGAGAGAGAGAGAGAGAGAGAGAGAGAGAGAGAGAGAGAGAGTGTGTGTGTGTGTGTTTATGTTTTGCTAACTGATACATATGAGTCTTTAGTGTAAGGGGTTGATGTAGTACCATAATAATTTTATGTTATTATTATTATTATTATTATTATTATTATTATTATTATTATTGTAGTAGGAGTAGTAGAAGTAGTAGTAGTTGTAATAGTAGTAATTGTAGTAGTAGTAGTTATAATATTGGTAATAGTAGTAATTGTAGTAGTAGCAGTTATAATATTGGTAATAGTAGTAGCTGTAATAATACTCATTACTTTGTATCCAGAAAAAATCTCAGTTTTTTTTTTTTTTTTTTTGACGAACATAATATACCTAACTTACAAACACCAAGAAATATGCTAATATCATTCAACTTCAATGTACTTATACCTGTAATAAAGACAATATCAATAAAGGTTAAACGCCATTCTGTACCCTATATTATGAGTATATAAGCTATATATAACACCTTTATTATATCATAGCTAGGATGTAATAAGTTTCCATAGTAACTAATAACACTCGTAATGCGACCTATGACGTTACTGACAAACCAGTTCACCAACAAGAAAGTAACAAACCAAGAAAGTAAAAATAAATTGGAAAAATATGGTGAAAATTATATCTTCCTAACTAATCCCTGTAGACCCTATGACCAATAAGTTGACAAGATTAAGGGAAGGGTAGTATACTTTTGGTACATTAGAGCGTCTTGATGCCTCCAAATTATGCCAGGAAACAGGACCAAATGAACACAATTAATGGTGGCATGTTGCTGGGAATAGTTTGGAGGAATCAATATCTTCAAAAAGGCCACAAATGTATACCCTTCCCTCAATTAACGTGCTTAAGGGGGTAATTCACTTTTGTAACATTTGGAGTGCCATGATTCCTCCAAAAGTATGCCAGGAAACATGACCAGCAGATGAACAAAATTAATTAATGGTGTTCTGTTACTTAGAATAGTTTGGAGGAATCATTTACTCCAGATTTACCAACACTGTAGGACTTCCTCATTAAGGACCTTGTGATCGTGTAGGAAAATTGGAGGCTTCTGATTCCTCCTGACTATGCCATGAAACAAGCTCCTACCATATAGGTAGTGTTTCATGACAATATTTGAAAGACTCATTTACCACCAATTTTCTAACTACTGTACATCACAGACTAATTTATTATATCCAACAAACTCAGTATCTATATCCACAAAATCTGTCAGGTAGTTCCATTATTACGATAGTTTCATAGAGTGCCTTGATTCTTCCAAAGTATGCTAGGAAACAGGACCAGAAGAGCAAAAATAATGGTGTTCTGTTACTGGGAATAGTTTGGAGAATTCGGTTGTTCCAGATTTATCAACACAAAACTTCCCCCCTTAATAAACAGTAGACACTTCCTGTTACGTGTGTGATAACCTTGTAGTTTTCCAGGAACCTTGTAGAAGTTTAGTGTAAAAATTATTAGAGCCGCTGGTAGGTGAGCAGAGAAAGCTTAAAACCTACTTCCAAATAAAGTTGTAAATCTGAATATTCGTTTTTACATTTTATCCAAGCTTGGGACATGCACAATAATAATAATAATAATAATAATAATAATAATAATAATAATAATAATAATAATAATAATAATAATAATAATAATAATAATAATAATAATAATAATAATAATAATAACAACAAAACTGTAGTAATAATAATAATAGTAGTAATAATAATAATAATAATAATAATAATAATAATAATAATATTAATAATAATAATAATAATAATAATAATAATAATAATAATAATAATAATAATAATAATAATAATAATAATAATAATAATAATAATAATAACAAAACTGTAGTAATAATAATATTATAACAATAGTACTAATAACATCTTCGCACTTATACGTATCAGTTCTGAAAATGTCAATATCAAGATCTTGGTCAATATTACTTCAGTCGAAAATATCCAACCCCTGATTCCTACCCCTTTCAAACCCTTTCAGACCAGATCCAATATCTTTCTTTCCTTCAACTGTCCTTCCTTTCATTTTATTGTTTTCCTTTGCGTTTGAGATTGGGATTCCTTTCTTTGTGTTTCCATATTTATGACTATTATTAAGGTCTTTGTGGCCTAGCCTATTCTTCTTTTATTTTTCTTCTTTACGTCATCCTCATCATCCCTCGCATTAAAAATAAAAGTAAATAAAAGTATTATCATTTGTTGCAGGTGTGTGAACGTCGGCCAGGATTGTTTGTCCATGACTGCACCTACCCACATATTCCCTCCATCCTACACCTACATATTCCCTCCCTCCTACTCCTACATATTCCTGCATACACCTACATACTCCTTCCCTCCTACACCTACATACACCCTCCCCCGACACCTACATACTCCCTCCCTCCTACACTTACATACTCCTGCATACACTTACATACTCCCTCCCTCCTGCACCTACATACCCCCTCCCTCCTACACCTACATACTCCCTCTCTCCTACACCTACATACTCCCTCCCTCCAGCACCTACATACTCCTGCATACACCTACATACTCCCTCCCTCCTACACATACATACTCCCTCCCTCCTGCATCTACCCACCTACTCCTTCCCTCCCTTCCTTCCTCCTTCCCTGCACAGCCACGTTCAGGAGCCCAAGACAAAGGTAAGCAAAGGTAAAGTTGACGTAAGACTGTGTACTTGGTCAACACAGAGGTGGGTGGGTTGGGTTGTTGGAGGTGAGTTGCATGGAGAAGTAAAGGGGGGAGTTAAAAATTTGCTGGGTTGAGGGTGATGGAGGTGGGTTAGACTGCAGGTGGGGTGAGGGAGGAGTGCTGTAGGAGGGGGTGGTGAGGGAGGTATGGGTGTTGGAGGGGGACAAGTAAAGTAGGGGGCCAAGTTTAAGGCAGCAGTTTGTTGTAAGCATTTTGGAGTCGACGTAGACCTCTGAACACTACAACAAAACACATCTTCTACTCGTATACTAAAGCAGTTTGTTTACTTCTGACACCTTGGAGGAATCAGTAGCACACCTTCCCCCTCCCCCCTTTTTTTTTCACCACAAAATACGACAAAAAAGAAATCACGGTCATGAAAAAAAAGCTGTGTATTTTATTTTGCTTTTTATTATTATGCTAATCAAGAATAACCAACCAAGAGTTTACAGTGACAGAGGAAAGCCATCGATCAGAAACTGGTGGGACGGTGCCTGGTTGACAACTTTCTGGCGTGACTGTACAGTGTTCTACTTGCCGTGACCTGTAATGAAACACCTTGATAAATATATATACAGAGAGAGAGAGAGAGAGAGAGAGAGAGAGAGAGAGAGAGAGAGAGAGAGAGAGAGAGAGAGAGAGAGAGAGAGAGAGAGAGAGGAACAGACTAGCATGCATACATACATAAATGCATGAATAATTTGTACAGTATTAGGTTTGTGATAGATTATATGTTATTGTAAAGTCACACATGTTACCATTTCACCAGCATCACGACTTACGGTAATGGTGACAGGCGTTTGATCCCCGGCCATTTACACCTCATTAAAATCACGGTCTATATAGACCGTGATTAAAATCAACCTGGTCTTGGTGACAACGTAAGATTCAACATGTGTACTGGAATTTGAGTGCATCATAAAATGCATTTACAGTAGAAAAATTTGTCATGTGCTTGTGTGTGTGTGTGTGTGTGTTTGTGTGTGTGTGTGTGTGTGTGTGTGTGTGTGTGTGTGTGTGTGTGTGTGTGTGTGTGTGTGTAGCCTACTGGTGTTGACATGGAAGGACCTCGATAGGGTCACAATATTGTTTGTCTCCTTGAAACCTCATCCTAAACAAATCACACACACACACACACACACACACACACACACACACACACACACAAATAGATACTTACACCCGCCAGGACATCCCCCTCCACCGTGATGTCCTCCTCCACCTCCAAGACCACCTCCAAATCCACCCCCATGATTTCCGCCACTACCACATCCATGGCCTCCTGAACAACCTCCTCCATTGTTTCCTCCTAGTCCACCTCCAAATCCACCTCCGAATCCACCACCTCCACCTCCACCTCCACCTCCACCAAAGCCTCCTCCTGTGAAACACAAAAGAAAATAATGTTTTTTTTTTTTTTTCCGTTTTATAATGTTCACAAATATCTAATATAATCCACTTATAATTATTTTTAAGGCGGTATAATAGTACAGTGTTGGTATATATGGAGCAACTGAATCCTCCAAATTATTTCGGGCAACGGGACACCATCATTTTTGTTCATCTGGTCCTGTTTCTTGGCATAATTTGGAGGAATCAAGTCACTCTATTGAACCAAAGAGTATAGTACCCCTATAACTTAGCTAACTTCTCTACCTCCATGCAGTCCCTCCCTCCCTTCCTCATCCTGTACTGAGTCTACTCTTTATAATCATTCCCTATAATTAAACTATTCCTCTCCCTATAATATATATATATATATATATATATATATATATATATATATATATATATATATATATATATATATATATATATATATATATATATATATATATATATATATATATATATAATAAAATTCATTACACTCACCCTCACCTTCCTTTTCAATATATTATCTTAGGGCTACTAATATCAGCTTTCCTCCCTGACCACCATCTCCACCACCTCTACCACAACCTGATACAACCTACTTCACTCTATCTTCAATATAGTTCAATCGATCCCTTTGTCTTCACCCTCTCACCTCTTTGTTCCTGGCTGTGTTATTATTAGCTTCCTTCCATGACTACCATCTCCACTACCACCTCCATAACATACAATCCACTTCACTTAAGGCGGACGTTTTGTGTTGGTAATTCTAGAGCAACTGAATCTCCCAAACTATTCCAAGCAACAGAACACCATTATTTTTGCTCTTCTGGTCCTGTTTCCTGGCATACTTTGGAGGAATCGAGGAGTTCCTGTATAGTTTAGTTGATCCCTCTACCTTCACCATCTCACCTCTATGTGTTTATATATATCTTCTGGATTTGTTATTCCTCCACTCTTAAATATAAAGACCACTTCCACTTACCTCCGAAGCGGCGGGCTTGTGTAGAGGCCACGAGGACGGCCGAGACCAGTGCGAGGACAAAGATGGAACGCTGAGGACAGATAGAGGACGAGATGTTATGAAAAATACTCATCATTCTCCTTAGTGGTGTCTCAGAACAAAAGTGTGAGTATTCAGTGAGTGTTTACTTATCATACTTAAATAAAGAAATGTTCTAGGCAGGTTTGTATAGGTACTGTACGTGAAAGGTTATGTTAATCACTCATATATTTTGTATCTGTTGTTGTTGGTTAGTTGGTGAACAAGATTTCAAAAACTTACAGACTGATTTTGTTCCAATTTTACAGGATATTTGGGCATTATATAGCTCATTGGAAAGCAGAATAGTAATCGAGTGAAACTAATTAAGTACAAAATTAAGTTACAGAAACATTCAATAGCTTTAAAAACAAGCTAGACAGATATAGAAATTCAAAGGGATGAAGGATGATGAGTCTACATGTAATTCACTAACTACCAAGAAGGAGCCAATTGCTTTACTGTAGTTTCTCTTTTCCAGTTATTTGATTCAAGCAAGATAACTTGTCTCAGCCCATTCTTACCAGACTATACAGTAGCTAACTGGGACTAATAATAATTCAGTGTGTGTGTGTGTGTGTGTGTGTGTGCGTGTGTGTGTGTGTGTGTGTAGGACTTACCATGGCTGCAGGAAGACTGTGTGGAGTTCTGAGTGTGGTTGAGACCTGTGCCTCTGTCTCGTCCAGCTCTGGCTTTATATCCCTCCTGTTTCCCTACCCCTCCTCTGCCCCCTTGTCTGCTTTTCCTGGAAGAAGTTGCAAGGGTCCCTGGAGGTGACGCAGAAGGTGAGGGAGGCCGTTTAAGAGCCAGACCTGCAGGAGAACAATAGAAAATAATGTGATGGAAGCGAGGTCAGTTTATCCTTCCAGTCCTTGAACGCATGGAAAACCGAAGGCCATGATTTATGTCCCTTGCAAAATAGTCAAATTGAAACTATCTCAAGGTATCTTTTTTATACTATGGCGTATTTTCTTTCTGCATGTAAACAAGGCAATAATCGAATATTTTGTGTTCGTGTTCATCCAGTTGTGACACAGTTAATGCCACCATGTTCCTCTTCAAGGGACACGTTTAATAATATAGCCGAATGAAAACGTTGGAAAATAATATGTTTGTGTAGAAATATGGATAGCTGCTGGCCACTAACTTTAACTACGATTGTGTTATAGCATTTGTAAATCCTATCTTCTAGCTTTGGGAGAGAGAAAAAAAAAGAACACATACTCTCACACACAAGAAAGTTGGAAAGACATAGGCATTGATTATATGAGTTAATATGTGAGGTGGATACGAGGACAGGCGAAGACAGGTGAGGACAGATGAGGACAGGTGAAGCAAGGACGAGTGAGGACATGAGGGACATGAAGAGAGTGTGTGTGTGTGTGTGTGGTGGTGTGGACTGGGGGTGGGTGGGGGTGGAGTGCTTGCCAGGACCCACACTCCATACACGAGCTCATGACCAGGCAACTTTAGAAACAACAGAGGGAAAATCTGAAGAGGCCAATACCAGGAACTGTGAGTGAACGAGGAAACCTGTGCTCGGCCACTGAGAAGCTACTGTAAACCAATGGAAAATGTTTAATTCATGATAATCTGTAGACTGCGAGTTATCCAGAATTAAATGAGTTACAGAGAATGAGTATAGTAAGAGACTCAGACACCTATTTAGTTAGCTTAAGGAAATTTCATGTTGTGTGTTGCAACTTTAATATAGCCTACTGACGTCATTTTACTCTCAGATGAATGCAATTACAAATATATAAAGTTTTGGTATATCAAATCACAAAGTTCAATCTTATTCGTTATGTTGCTGACTGTCTAATGTACTGACTGCTATTAATTGTTATAATATTATATGGATTGTTTAAGAGTTTGGACTCACGAGACTTTTACTGTAAATGTTAAATTCTACAGCTCTGAAATGCAGCCAACACCATCATTTACAAGTCCATTCTTACTTTTATTTCTATTTATTCATTTATGTATTATTATTATTATTATTATTATTATTATTATTATTATTATTATTATTATTATTATTATTATTATTATTATTATTATTATTATTATTATTATTATTATTATTATTATTATTATTATTATTATTAATATTAACGTCGACGTTATTGTATATTAAGTGAGCTATATTAAGGAAGGTTTTTAATTTCACATTGTACATATAAATATACACAATAGGTCTACCTGAACATTAGTATACACACAATTAGTAGAGGAAGCTGCTCAACAATATCATCTCATAAGTAGCTCAGTTTTTATTTGAGGTTTTATTCTCTTATTAAATTCCACACAACATTTTAAGTTCGTGATTATGATTAAATACATGGCGACTCTTTCAACACTCTTATTAACGTAGTTTTATACATTATTTCTCTCACAAGATTTACTAATAGGGTCGATTCCACAGTGGTATTTGTTTGTTAGCTTCCCAACCAACCAAACTTGTAAGACTTCATTATTATCCAAATGCTGAGTATCCACATTCATAAAATCTATCCAACAGTAATAAGATAAAGATGATCACCGCATATATATATAGTTTACTCACCAAATCCATTAAATAATTCACCCATAAGTCATAAACAAGGCTAATATTCTTTCGTTTGCGTGCTTACAAACCAATACCATCCACTGTGGAATCGACCCTTTAGTATAAATAAGAGAGATATATTATAAGGAGAAGGACCAACACTTGTATCAGATTCACATTTTTTTATTGATACGTTTCGGTAGATTAGGTTAAGTTATATATAAGAGAGAGATAAATAAAGTTTCACCATGGGGTTTCCAGGAGGCATAGCTAGTTAGGTTAGGTTAGATTAGGTTAAGTTATATATAAGAGAGAGGTAAATAAAGTTTCACCATGGGGTTTCCAGGAGGTATAGGATATAGGGGTGGGTAGTGAGAGGGGCGTAACACCATGGAGGGGGGCAGGTCAGGACACCGGTGAAGGTAAACAGTGACGAGGCGGCATTGTGACCACAGGATATTGGTGGTGAGGTCTATTGTGGGATGTGTGGTATGTGTGGTGTATTGGGGAGGCTATATACTGTATGTGTGTGAGGCGGGGGGGGAGGGTATAGGTCATGTGGTGTATGTGTGTGTGTGGTGGGGGTATAAGTCATGTGGTGTGTGTGTGAGGCGGGGTATAGGTCATGTGGTGTGTGTGTGTGTGTGGTGGGGAGGAGGCAGGTTCTGTATGTGGGGTGCACTTTGGTGGCTATGTGTGTTTGGCTGGGGGTAGGTCATGTGGTGTGTGTGGGGGGTAGGGGTAGGTTATGTGGTGTGTGTGGCAGGGGAAGGGCATGTGTGGTGTGTGTGTGGGTCTTATAGGTAGTGTGGGGAAGACTTTTGAGGAGTGGGGAGGACTTTTGAGGAGTGGAGAGGACTTTTGAGGAGTGGGGAGGACTTTTGAGGAGTGGAGAGGACTTTTGAGGAGTGGGGAGGACTTTTGAGGAGTGGAGAGGACTTTTGAGGAGTGGGGAGGACTTTTGAGGAGTGGAGAGGACTTTTGAGGAGTGGAGAGGACTTTTGAGGAGTGGGGAGGACTTTTGAGGAGTGGAGAGGACTTTTGAGGAGTGGAGAGGACTTTTGAGGAGTGGAGAAGACTTTTGAGGAGTGGAGAGGACTTTTGAGGAGTGGGGAGGACTTTTGAGGTGAGTGGAGAAGACTTTTGAGGAGTGGAGAGGACTTTTGAGGTGCCGGCAGGTTTAGAACAATGAAAGATAGCTTGTAGAGATATGCCAAAGCGTTTAAAATTCTAATATCTATATATTTCTATGTATATCTGTGTTGGTGTGGATCTCTGTATATTTATGTGTATCGCTGCATGCATTAGTGGGGATCTCTCTGTACTTCTGTGTATCTCTGTATTGGTGTGTATTTATGTGTACTTATGTAGCGTTGTGTACTTATGTAGCGTTGTGTACTTATGTAGCGTTGTGTACTTATGTAGCGTTGTGTACTTATGTAGCGTTGTGTACTTATGTAGCGTTGTGTACTTATGTAGCGTTGTGTACTTATGTAGCGTTGTGTACAGTACATCTTTATTGATGCGTTTCTATTTTGAGTGTCGTATCCAGTTGAGTTTTCCTTTTAGCTCGACATCTTCCTGAGCGTATGTATATATAATTCAGGTGTAATTTATCAAACCTCCTTGCATGCCTTCGATACCCTACCATCACCATCACCACCACCATCACCACCACCACCATCACCACCATCACCACCACCATCACCATCATCACCACCACCACCATCAATCTGTCTTTCACTACTCTTTCATTCCACCACCAACTTTCAATCTTAAAGCACATAATATTATACTTTATTATATTATTGTTCTTTCTGAGTCGGGGAACATAAAAGCATTTGTTTACTTTTCATCATTTTTATTCTTGAAGGAGAGACACATAAAGCGTTGAGGGTCTGAAGGCTTCAGTGTTTTTACTTGCGGCCGTAACCACCTGAAACAGAAAAGAAAAACAAAATGAAGATTAATTAATAAGGAATATAGTAAGGAATATAATTATTTATGATCATGTATGAAATTTGGAGGCTTTTGATTCCTCCTGTCTATGGCATGAAACACACTCCTTCCTTATAGATGATGTTTGGTGGCAATGTTTGAAGGACTCATTTACCTCCAATTTTCTGAACACATCATATGGTTTCTTAAGTTGTTAATTAAATGACCACAACAAACTTCAGTGGATGAAATGAGAGTCCCTTACCTCCACCTCCTGCTCCACCTCCACCTCCACCTCCAAATCCACCTCCAGTGTTCCCTCCACATCCTCTTGGACCGCAGCCTCCACCTCCTGCTCCACCTCCTGCTCCACCTCCTGCCCCCCCTCCACCTCCACTGTTCCCTCCACATCCTCTTGAACCACAACCTCCACCTCCCGTATTTCCACCCCCGTATCCACCTCCACTGCCACCTCCACTACTGCCTCCTCCACTTCCTTGATTTCCGCCTCCAAATCCACCTCCGGAGCCTCCACTATTCCCGCCTCCACATCCAGGTCTTCCAGAGCAACCTCCATTGCCTCCACCTCCAGCACCACCACCAGCACCACCACCACCTCCTAGTCCACCTCCAGCACCACCTCCAAATCCACCTCCAGCACCTCCTCCAGCACCTCCACCAGCACCACCACCACCTCCTAGTCCACCTCCAGCACCACCTCCATACCCACCACCACTCCCAGCCCCTCCCCCAAGTCCACCTCCAACACCTCCACCACCTCCTATTCCTCCTCCAGCACCACCTCCAAATCCTCCACCACCTCCAGCACCACCTCCACCACCGCCACCTGAGGAACAAAAGACAGGTTGCATTAAGAACATCCAGAAAGTCTTTTAAAATGAGGAGCATGACATACAAACAGAGACATGCATTGGAGAGACTGAATAGGTTGACATGTTTTGCAGCATTAAACCTGAAACAAAGGATGTAGAGTTCTATTATCTTTCTCTGACTAACTCCAGATGGCTTATTTTGTTGAAGGGAAGAGGACCTTGACATTCAAAAGTTAAAATAATTTCAATTCGCCTATTTTAAAATCGTACTATACCTTGAGAACAGAAATACCAACTTTTACCACTACACTCGTGATACATAATTTCTGACCAGAGTATGAGGAACAGAAAGCTTCGAATCCCCTTGTATTGCTCATTTCCCCACCCAGTACACCTACTATAGAGGCTGAGTTCGAATGCAGGGTATGTATGTGTGGTGCCTGAAGTTCGTCTCTGGTCAGGGATTACGTATCACGAGTGTACCCAAATCCTAATGAACTCGTTTATCCCCGAGCCAACTGGTCTATACTCCATGAGGCCTTTGATGTTCTCGGCGAACTGGAGACAACATTACAGTCATCTCTTCACTTTCCCTACCTCTCTCTTTCCCTTTACACACACAATCATTTCTTCACTTTCTCAACAGTAGCCTGTCTCCAGCCACGACCACCTCAACCAACTTATTACCTCCATGACGGTGGGCGTATGTAGAGACCACGAGGACAGCCGAGGACAGGACGAGAACCACAAGAGGACGCTGTGAGAAAAAAGAGAAGGATGAAGATAATAAGGCAAACTATTACAGAAGCCTTTATACACATAGAACAGGTGTGTTGTATACGTAGTTTAGTATATTGGAGCTACAGTTGCCTAGTAGTCGTGTAACAGCCTAGTATTGATGATAAAGTGTACTAGTAGGCTACTGTATATATAATAATCTAGTCGTAAGTAACACCCTAATGATAGTAGTGATATGACAGTGTTTGTAGTCATATAGCAGAGTTAGCAATAGTACCATTTTACTGTAGTAATATTATTGTAGTGATAGTATACAACACATTAGCAGTAGTATAATAAGTTATGAATATATCTGGTTGTAGCGGAAAGAAATCAAAGTCTTATATACATGATAAATACTGCACACTTTTAGAAAACCTAACTAAGCAAAGGTCTATAGTTTAAACAACATGGTCAGCATTTGTCTGAACCCAATGATATCAAGGGGTTTGGTTCAGTGGTTGAGGGTTTATGTCCTGAACAATGATAATAATAATAATAATAAAACTGTGTGTAGGACTTACCATGACTGCAGGAACACTGTTTGGGGTCCCGTGTGTGGATGAGTCGTGACGCTCCCTCGCTCAGGTCTTGCTTTATATCTCTCCTGCCACCCACCCACCCACACTCTCCTCTTCCTGGGCGGGAGTGTAAACGCAATTGAAGGTGATCATGAGGATAGGTGAGACAGGGGCAAGGATTGGGGAAGGGGGTGAACAGGTGAGACAGGGGTAGGGGAGGATATGTGAGACAGGGGTTGGGGCAGGGGCAGGGGGAGGATATGTGGTCATGAGCATGGAGGTACTATACTACCTCCATGGTCATGAGAGGCTGGGGTAGGGGTCGGGGTAGAGGAAGGACAGGCTTGGCTGGGGAGGACAGTGCATGAGATGAGGGGAAACAGAACAAAGATGGGTGTGGGTGTAGGTTCAGGCAGTGAGTGTTTACAGCCCCACTTCAGAGATGAACACGCATAAACTGGATAAATAAACATTGAATGAAGACCGAGGGGGTCGGGGCTATTAATTATACTGAGTTAGTTAAATGTAGTCCCCATAAGTTAAGTAGGATGGTAGGCCTGGTAACCTTAGAGAACATTTATATAATTGTAAAGCATTGAAGTTAGAAATAAAGACTAAAAACCTATGCTAACAGGATGACAAGAGTAAAACACTGACAGGACAAATATACCAATGTCATTGTCGACAATGACAATATTTATGCAGAACACACACACACACACATACACACACACAATAAAAATTAACTATTGCTTCACTTAGTTTATTTTTTAAAATAATATTGAAATAGCTAGAAAATCCGACTTGGTGGAGAGTATATGACGTTACAAGGACAAGCAGTATATCATACGGTCTTACGCCCCATACTGAAAGGTACCGAGGAAGAGGTTGATATTGAGAACAAACTTTATACAGGAAATGTGAAGGCTTTCCCGACTCATACCTCACTTACTCACAGTGAAGGCAGGAAAGAAAAGCCCACGTGGCCCTGAGGAAGGAGGACCAGACTAGGAAATGTTGCATTGGGTAGGAGGAAACATTCAGTTTATCACGAAGTTAATCCTGCTAGAATAAGAGGCTCAAGAAAACTGGAGCAAATACTCAATCAATGATGGAACTTACTTCATTACGAGGATTTTGTCTGTCTGTTTATCCATATGTTTATCTATCTACACCAGTATCTATTATTGTAGTGGTCCATGCAGAAACAAGGGCAAGGCTGCTCAGTTCAAGGTGCGTCAGGAAAAAAAAAGAGGGAAATGTATAAGTAATCCACGTCTAAACACAAAGATTTTAAGAAGAGAAAGACACGTCCCAGGAAGGGGGGAAATGCAATGGATGGAAGGAAGGTCATTCCACATTATAGAGGTGGAGTCAATTAAATTCGTATTGTGTTAGTGTGAAAGTAAACCATGGAATAACATCTGTGAGAGACATTATGGTTATTTTATACTGTAGGTTCACAGTTGAAGAGGTGAGAGACAATAAACAAATTAGCATGTGGTCCCCAGGAATTATTTTTTGATGTGATCATAAATAAGGGTAAAACCAATTAAGGGAATGCAATTTGGAAAGTCACTATAATTATGTTCGTGTCATTTATTCGCTATCACAAACTTTGGTAATATCAGGGTCAGTGACATAAGACACGCCATAATTCCGGTGAGAGGATGATTAAATATTAGTCAGGTTTGATAAGTCTAATGTAAAAATATCAGTGCAATGAATGGGTCTAGGCTAGGCTGTTGCAGAATGAACACTTCAGATGTTTTGAAAGGCCGCCGCCGCCGCCGCCGCCGTCGTATTTTAATAATTATTATTATTTTTTTTAATAATATATATTTATTTTTAAATATATATATATTTTTTGTTATTTTTTTCTTGTAATAATTTTTTTTTTATTATTATTATTATATTTTTATTATTTTTTTTTTCGTCGTCGTTGTCGTCGTCACCACCGCCGCCGCCCCGCCGCCGCCACCGCCGCCGCCCCGCCGCCGCCCCACCGCCGCCCCGCCGCCGCCCTGCCGCCGCTGCTGCCGCCGCCGCCGTCGTTTTTTAATAATTAGTTTTTTTTTATTATTATTTTAATGATAATGTATATATTTTTTAATATATATATAATAATACATGAAAATGGGTAGAAAAGATTCCCTGCCTGATAAATGGTTAAAATATCTTACTATCTATAGACCAGTGTTTATCAGCAAGCGTCCAATTGGATATAAGTTTTATATACCTGTTTATAATATTATAGATTGAAAATGGTTGCGGTTAGCAGACGACACCTTTCTTTGGAATCAGGGTTCTCATTTTCAAGGAAATTACCTTAAATCAGGTAACCGATGGTCTTTTGGGGTAATATTTAAGGTTCGGGAATTTTTAAGGTAATTTTGCTTAAACAGTAATTATACTTCTTCACTTCTGGTACTATTTTATTACTAATTATTGTCATTTTGATAACAATGGATGATAAAAGAATCGTCTCTGATGTTCAAAGTGATTAAACATGGACTGAGTTACTTTAGATATATTAGTATTTGTGTTGTTTAAGGATTTAATAAGGTAATTCAAGATAGATTATAAGGTAATCTTTACAAGGATTTAGTTAGTATGACTGTGTGTACTGTGCTGGAATATGTATCACACAATGTTGTCAGGTGCAGGGAAATTTCTCTATTTTAGGCCCGGGCCCCGGGACACACGGGCTTTTTGTGGTGGCCACGCAAGGACCACACGTATAGTAGCGGGGACATGACTTCTTCCCATAGGTTTCCACAAGGTAAATATAGCTATTTAAGTATATTTTAGGCCCAGGACACACGGACCACATGTTGTCCCTCGGTGACCTGCAAATGTTCCCACTTCTATATGGCCGTCACTGGGCTTGTAGTTTCAGTGCCGCCGCCAGCCGGACACACGGGCCACTCTGCGATCGACGTCCCTCAGTTATACCACAAATCGCCGTTAAACAGCCACTCAAGGACCACTCGAGTGGCAACCACCAAAACGCCAGTGTGTCCTGGGCCTTATAGGGAATTTGAAGTCCATATAAAGATGTTCAAGAGAAAATGGGGACATTTCTACCAAGATCTTGATTTCTACAAGACAACATACCAAGAAAACTGTCAATGTTCAGCAGGAGTAAATAGGGAATTATTGAGGTAAAAAGGAAAAATTCTGATGTTGAAGTCCAACAGACCTGGTGGTGGCAACACTGTGCTGGAATATATGTACCACAACAACAAAATAATAAGCCATGGAGGAAGAGGTGGTACTTGACCAAGGGGATGCTGCTGCTGTCACCTTGGAGTCAGCTGTATTTGTGTTTTCTCTCTTTGACACTGGAGCACTTCTATTCCTACTCGTGTATTATGTATCCTTTTGAAAATATTACCATTAAGTCCTTTGAAAATATATAACCATTACGTTATTTCTCTAGCTTCGTCTTGTATTTTGCAGACTAACTTTTTATTTTTTTAACAATCTTTCTCTGTATATATACTGTATGTTGAAATATAAGACAACCAGCCTTTGTTTGATTATGTCATATGATAGGACTTTTTATACATTTTATAATTATTTTTTTGTTCTATGGAATCTCAAAACACCTTTTTTTTTCACAATCATGGGTATTATTACAGAATAACTGGGTTTTTGGCTAGGTGTTGACGGGACAATTGAACATATCTACCTGTAAAATTTGTATGGTACTTATGAACAATTTGCTGATCTTTTGAATAATTTTAATTTTTTTCCTGTATGATGTGGTATATTTGTCAAATAATAGTTTTCTGCTGTTTATTTTTATTGTTAACTCCTTAACTCTGCATCAGGTAATTACTTTATCTGACTTGGAATGTGACTATTTGAATGCCCAGCAGTGTTGTGACAGGCTAAATCTTGTAAGTATAAGTCTGTTTGTTAATGAATAATTGCTTTCAAATTTAATATTTCATCAGAAAGATACAGGAATTCAAGTAGAATACAGTGTTTTAGAAATACAGTATGTGTGGAATTCAACAACTATCACACTGTTTATTGTTTGGTGTAATGTGCAGTTTTGACTTTATTATACTCTATGAATTAATATTGTCATTCAACATTTCAGTGGGTCATTCCAAAGTTAGTGGCACACCTGATACTATCACTGGTGTTCCTCCTCACTGGACACTATTATCTCTTCCTGGGCTCCCTTCCCCTGGCTGCGTTCCTTCTGCGAGAGTAAGTTTACTATGTGAAGTCGGCTACTGTACCACCAAATAATTACTTAGTTTCCATGATATGCTTGTTTTACTATGGCTGTATGTTTGTGACCTATAGCTCTGATCCCACTCATGAGTGTATTTTATAATTTTGTAATAATGTACAGTATTATAACAAAATTGTTTCACAGGTATCTCAAGGTCCCTACTGGAAACTTCGGTGTGTATGACCCAACAGAAATTCACCGCCTCGGCCAGTTGAAAACACACATGAGGGATGCCGTCATTGGTTTGGCTTACTACTTAGTTTTCTTCTTCATCTATCTCTACTGGTGAGTTCCTTTTACATGTTTTTAGTCAGAGCTGTAACTTTTAATGCCTTGTGCCATTCCTGTAATGCCTTATCGGGAATGGCCAAGGCAAAGATTAAAATTCTTTTCTCCCCTTTTTATACAGTACCGGTATATCTAAATTTCTATTTCAGTCACCTGTAGGCAGTGGGATTACCACATGCATTACCATTTAGTATTTTACTTTATGTATTTCATAAAGTTGTCTAGTTTTCATTCCAATTTTGAAAGTAATGTTTTTACAGTTGAATGTGAAACTTGTATTATGTCTGTCTATACATAGTAATAAAAAAGAAGCATAGGCT
This sequence comes from Petrolisthes manimaculis, assembly GCA_034508575.1. NCBI lineage: Eukaryota > Metazoa > Arthropoda > Malacostraca > Decapoda > Porcellanidae > Petrolisthes > Petrolisthes manimaculis. The sequence continues at coordinate 60,573 of JAWZYT010003968.1, read as the reverse complement.
ATGTGATAACCTACAATCAAACTAAATTACTGGTTGAAGGAAAGGATAAATAAAGAGCAAGGCTCTTTCCCACCCACCTCTTCTATCGGATACAGTGGTCTTAGTGTTTTTTATTTGTATGCAAAGTTGCATAGCCTAAACCGAGAATTATCTTAGTTGCTCTTGTTTGTACACTTTCTAACCTTTATACATCCTTGACATAACAGGCTGACCACATTCTGTTGTGGTTTGACGAGATGTATACAAACATGTTGTTACTTCTGGTTATTTATTTTAATTAATTTTCCCTTCCTTTCTCATGTGAAATACAGTAGTTAACTAATTATAAAAGAATAGAAAATTAAAATATTGTCTTGGTACAATGGTAACATAATTTTTTTATTAAAATACTATACAATACTTCACTGATCATATCCATAGGGTATATCAGTGTACAGTGCTGGGTTAAGAGGAGAACCTGTTTTTGGTAGTTTAGAGGGCTACTGAATCATCCAAATGAAGTTAAGAAACAAGATTTCTCATTAGTAACACTGAGATGACATGCTTCATGGGATAGTTTGGGGGAATCAGTAGCCAGTTAATTTACGAATGAGTTTCTCCCTTAGGATTGATAACCGTATGTTTTCCCCTTTAGCCTGCTCACTCACCTGCTTCGCACCAACCAAGTGCCAAAGCCGGACTATGCAGACGACACTGGCCTGTAAACTCATGATACTCACCTGGGTAATGGTTAGGCCAGGACATCATCCCCAGGATTAATTTATTAAAAAACTTCAGTTATGTGATGAACTGCACAACAATGTGTATTTTGTAGTGAAAATTATTGTGGCTTTGATGTGCACTAATTGTTCCATAAACATAGATGTGCATATATATTTGATTTTTATCTTATGATCTGAGAGTTAAAAGTCTGGTGTGGTTCTGATAGAAGACATTTAAGATGCATGTTCATCCAGACATCAAGATTAGTTCCTCTTTTTACGGTCAGTATATGAAACACACTCATGCAGAGGAGTTCACAACCACATGGATAATACTTTGTATGTTTGTGTGAACTGAGCTGGTAATGGTTAGTGGAATATAATAGATTTTCTGCAATGCTAAGCAGCTGGCTACTAATACTGTATAAAAATCAGGCATGTAAAAACACCCATTAATAATGATGGACATAAAATCACGTGGTATTGCCAAGGGGATGACAAACATTAAGCGTTCACAAATATTTCTATAAAAAATTTAAATGTTGAATGCTCCTCTTTGCCACAGCTACTGAGTTTGTATTTCATAATATTTGGTGTTTGTCCCCTGAAGAAACTAATGATCTGAATGCTAGTTCCCATTATAAAAAAATATTGAGCAGAATCCTCTACATTGTCAGTGAATATTGTCAGCAACACCTGATACAGTATTATGGATTCTTGACAGCATCAGCTGATATTATAGTCTTTATTATTTATGTTTTTATAAGCCTTATCATTATATGAGAGGCCATCTACATAGCACTTCAAGTCACTCATATGTTCCACTTTCTCTTCCACTCAGTAATACCAGCTCAGTTGATGCCGAGTTAAATATGAGGTCGCAAACTCCTCTGGATGAATGTATATGATGTGGTATTGGTTGTACAAAGTAAATTATTTTGTAGATTGTAATATATGTAATAACGTACAGTTTTAAGAGAAAGCTCCTATTCTATGCCTCCATCAAGATCTTTACAGTATTAGTATAACATAGCTTTCCAGAAAGGACATTATCAACCAGGCAGCTTTTAGCTTAGTGTATTACTATGTGTTCATGGATTAAAAAGTACAGGTAAGCCTGTAGGGGACTGTCATACTTATAAAAATAGAATTGCTCAAAATTTTGGACATAACCAAAACTTATTTCTTGAAATTTTTCAAATCTCATTTTGTTAATATGTTGACTTCAGTTGTTGTTGTTGACTTCAGTAATATAATCTGACAGATTTACAGTACAGCAGGTTTATTGTATTTTTATTGATGTCACTATCATGCTCCTGTAGCAGGAAAAGTCATCCAACATATTTCCTTGTTACAATCATTGCACAATTTTCATGTATCAGTTTGCTTCAGTGTTATAGCTAGTAGGAAAGTCGATGATTTCTTCCTCGTTCTCTATCTCCAGACTTACTGCAGTATTATTAATCTCTCATAATATGAAAGATTTACTTTACTCATTGTACAGTATGTTTTTGCTGTCACAATTGTCTCATGTAGTTTTGGCTGCAGAAATTATTTACCCCGGCATTTGCTTCTGCGCTAATATCTGTGCTTTACTTAACTGGTAACAAAGAAATAACACCAACAGGGTGATAGTATGTATAATTTTTTTGACTATCTTTAAACTTCCTGTTGCTTTTAACTTTCATATTATCAAATAAATTAAAATATATACAGTTTATATATAAAACATGAATTTCTGCAGCCAGCTATACCAGTATCTAATTATTGTATGTGTAATATTTTCATAAGGAGATGCATGCCTTTAAGATCTAAACATTTGATTTCGTCTACCAGGAACTAGTCATTCATAAACAGAAAATTAGGGGTTACTTCAGAGTATACATCTTACTACCATACATCTATAGATACTAGTTAAAAATTTCATAAAGCAGTGGATACAATTCAGTAGCTAGGTATGCACTTGTGTGTATCATAAATAAATGTACAGTACTCTTTTAATGATAATATAGAATGTATGATAATATGTTGAATTGTAATATGATTTTGTACTCCATATTGATGGTCAGTGTTGTGTCGGGCATATAGTATAGTCTGCCATTAAATTGGTGGCTTGTGCTTTTATACTGTAACAGTTTGGATCAATGGATAATTAAATATTTACATTATGATTTTATAATATCCAAAAAAAATTAATTGAAATGCAGTTTGTGATTACTGTACTATTTTATGTATAAATAAAACATTATTTATGAATGTAGAATATAATTCTGTGAAGTACGTTTAGCTTAGTTTCTGTCCTTTTTGGAGCTAATGGTAAATGTCTACAGCCAGTATCTTGAGGTTGCTGCTTCTCGATGGTTTGGATAATGCTGGACCATTATTGTTTGAGTGGAGAGATTGACCAGTCAGGACTGATGTTATGGGTCTCTATATTATTAACTATGGACATTTATCAACAGACAGAAAAGCTACTAGGGGTAATAGTAGTTTAGTTCACTCATACAAATCAGGATGAGGTAACAAAATTTTCATCTTTTGTATGAAAATTGTATATCTGTTCAGTACTGTGCACTGTACTTGAAAATATATACTAACCCCAGTACTTAGGCCTGTAGTTTAAAAATAATTGAGGGCCCTTACTGGAACTCTATGAATCCTCCAAAATAATCCAGGCCACAGAACCCTTCAGTATTTCTAATTGGGAGTCTGTTGTCTGGAGTAATTTGGAGAATTCATAGAGCTCCAGTAAGGGCGCTCAAATTTTTTAAAACTACGGGCTTTAGACCTCATTTATATATCCTGTACATAGATAATTACCGTAGATTGTATGGAATTAAATTTAATACAATACAGTAATGTAAAAACTAGTAGCAGGGCATACACAGCATTTAGCACTAGGATAGTAAAAGAAAACAAACAAATATAAGTGGGGTAGCAGAAGCACTGCCTTGTAATCCTAGTCAGTAGTTAGTGGCACAGCAGCACTGCTGTGACGTACCATCACATCTTTACAAAACTTGCTTAAGAATCTTCACAACAATTAGCTCAACAAACAATTTCCATATGTACAAACATCAATAAATAATATCACAAAGAATGCATTATTAGATCAAAAATATAAACTACAATAAAGTTAGTGCTATCTGGAGGAGGCTGCGTCCAGCATTTGTATTGGTGCGAGCACATTCTTGATTGATGACTCTACTAGCTCCCCATCTACCACCATCTCTTCTAATACCATGTGAAGGTGATCCGTGCTCAGCAAGAGATGACGCTCAGAAAACTTTCCAAAGTAGCGCTGCAGTGCCCCAACATAAAGCCCCAGGAACTCATACACCATGAGTTCATTTTCTTGATGGTCAGCCCCTACCAAGAAGATGCACGGGCCAAACCAGCGGAATACCAGTGTGTGTTCTCCATCCTCCAGGAAGTGACACTGTGGATGGATAGATCAGAATTCCTGACTACAGGAGTTTATTCATGTGTCAACCTGACTTCATATGGCTAATATGGGACATGGATGTAACCATTTCAATATGACTTACTTTATGAAAACTATCATTGCTGTATTAAGAGCTATATACATGTCATGTGAAATCCTGTCTGGCCACCTGCAGTCTCTGTCACTAGTTTCTCTAACATTTCAAAGACTTCATTCAATTCTGAAATTCCTTTAACCCTTCCCTAGCTTCCCTCAGCACCGCACATTCTCCCATATTCCTCCCTGTACCTTGGTTCATGCGGTCTCCGTTTCCCATCAACCTCCTGTCCTCCTACCTATCTTCTCTACCACATCCCTATTGCCCTAACTCTTAGTTGTGGCCAGATATTTGCCAAGGTCATTAATTCCATCTGCACTCATCTTGCCAACCACATTTCCAATTGTTTCAATTCCAACTTTCCAATTCATATCACGCATGAAAATCTTCCTCACTTTTTTAAAGTTTCCCAGACACTCATCCCAGAATTTCATCTTACAGTATCACTTTTTCCTTACTCAGTCCTAGCGTTGACCAATGCATATGCAAAGACCCATTTATACTTATCCACACTATCCCTAATCCCCTACATTCTTAACTGTCTATTATTCCTCACTCTTCTAGATCTCCCTATAATTCTCAATTTACTTGACTACTCCAGTCCCCCTTTCATAAACAAGCCCATAAATATTTCCTTTCTAGTTACAGAATTTAGATTGTGAGGGTGTCTCAAATGAAAAATTACAGCAGACTAAACATACTCCTTCTTTATCAGCACTCTGGCACTTGCCGACAACTCTAGCTTCAAGGGCAGGGCGGGCAGAGGGAGTGACATGAGTGAAGTAGTGGGAGAATTGTACTTTGCCATCCTTTGCGATGAGGAGGTAATGCATCATCTTGCTCACTCTTCTGATGCTCAATGGCTATACTGCTACCTTTACCTGTAAAATACATTATTAATGTATCGATAAATTTTCTTTTACATTTACCTAATCATTTATAATTATGTTTGCTAAGTGCTGTGCCTCATTCAAGAATCCTTATATTGTCGGTGGCAAAAGTCGAGTTGCATTATTCAATGCTTCTTGAAAGATAACATAAAGGCTTAGCATTGAACACTCACCATACATAAGTACAATATCCAATGGGCAGAGCAAAAAAACTAATGTTTTTTATTTAATGAGCCCATGAAGCTTACATTTCACGAGTTGATAAAAGTGAGTACTGGACTTTTGCCACCTGCTGTACTGTACAATATGTACCATATGGCCCAAAATGGGGAGATTTTTTTTTCAAGTGTAACAATGTAATATATTGCATATGTTTGGTTGCAAATGGGGATAGCCTAAACAAATTTTGAAAAACAAAAATGAAACAATGCCATCCAGGTCCTAGTATGGTGGCGGTCTGTGCGAGATTACCACCCAGATGCTACTGACTGTAGAGGAGTCAAACTGCCACAACAACCCCTGTACCCCAATGGGTGACAAGATCCTGGGGATGGCTGTTGTCACCTGGGTACGTACCAAAGATAATAGACTATAGTCTTTTATCCTTGGTAAGTACCAAACCTCTCAACCAACATATTTTTTCATCACTGAGATATGACCCTCCGGTGGTCATTTCTTTGTTTACTCTTCAAGCTGAAGACATCAAAAATAACTCTGGACCCACTAACATACACACACAACCAGTCTCAATGAGAAAAATTTAATCTCGAATAACACTCACCATATACCCATATCCCCCTCAATCTCTATTACCCATCATCCCTTAACATAACCTTTTGTTCCCCCAACCTTTCCTCCAACAGGAAGTGACCACCTCTTAATTATCGCAAAAACAAGAGTCACGCCCAGTGGTTACAGTGTACGGACACACCTACATTAGTTACAATAGAGCCAACAGGCAACAGGGAAGCTTTCACAGATGAAACTGAACAACACTTCAAAATACTAATTTTTCAAATTTCACAAAGCAAAAATTTGTATTACGGATATAAAGATCAAAATATATATGTACAAATCTCAAAAGTTGAATATCATCTCATGGGAATGTTAAGAAGAAAAAGATATATAATGGTTATCTCTGATGTATAAGTAATTACTGGTATGGTAAAAATCCAAAATATATAAATTTCAGCCTTTTATTTTTTATTAGACCAGTGAGACCAAACTGGGTCAGAGTACTGGGACCTAACCAATACCATGGCAAACTAGCTATCAGGACCAGTCACCAAACTACCCTGAACCTATTATTAGGGGTGAGGTAGATAACAACAACAATACCATAGACTCAGGCCACATAAAAACCAGAGGGGGGGCATACTTCCCTTATATAGGATGTGTATAGGCTATATTATCAGAGAAGTAGAATATCAACTTTATCTCCTATATCATAACGAAAATTCTATATCTTGCATAATTATGTGCATCTTGGAAATAATACACAAAATATTTATTGTAACTTGGGTGATCCAAATATAACTACAACGTCAAATAAAGGTGACGTGCTCGACTTTCTATGTAACTAAAACATAAAGCGCAAATAACTAAATTTAGTAATAGGCTACATACTGTGTAAAATAACTTCGTGTACTGCCTTTAACAAATTAAATGCCTTGACCTTACATGCAGTAAATGATGAGTCACCTATAAGCAATACTATCGCAGTGAACAATACCCGTGACAACAGTTAAATGCCCTTGTAAATACATTTCCCATAAAAGGCATCTTGGGCTTCAACATATAAGGACAGAGCCATATCAGGGATGTACAGTCTCGCTCTAATATACAAAAAGCCATTTACACACACAAACACACAATTTAAAACATTATCAACCTTATCCCATTACAAATACAAACGATTTAGGTGGTAGTGGTGGTGGAGAGAAGATTAATAATGCATGATGTGCGTATATGTTGATTTATCCTTGTCTCTTTCTCGCTCTTCTTTTCTCCAGACACATTCACACACACAGCCTGACAGCCGCCTCGTTCCTATAACATTTTCACCCCTTGTCTTATCTCTCATATATTTCTCGGTCCCCAGCAGTTTTTATCTTGCATCGAAGTGAAAATTAATCAATATATTCACCCGTGTTGATTTTACAAAGAAGTAATTTATGGGTGAGGGGCAAGATGTAGCGTGAATGGGTTTTCAATATGATATCTTTTTTATAATTCTTAGAGAGATGACAATTAGAACAGATTCAGCGTGAATATTGGTCATGTTTAAAATATTTCAGCGTTTTTTAATCGTCAGAGAGATGACCAGAGGAGTGTAAATGTGAATAGTAGCTTGGGTGGGTTTTCAGGAGACTGTGTGAGGCTGGACGGGAGTCTGGCTGTAATGGCTGCCATGGTATGAAACTACCGAGGATGGACGAGGCTTCGAGTCAAAACCAGCTGGGAGGGAGTGCAAATCCGGCTGGTGTGGCCAACAGACAGAACCTAGAGGAGCCCAGCCAGCGGATACAGTACTCTATACCCGGAATATTACACTTTATACAGCATGAGTGGGCAAGGTTTGAGATGGAGCGGTCACAGTGGGAGCTGGAGAGGGCGGAACTCCAGGTGGGTTTTGTTGTTAATTCCCCAGTGGCCTCATCATACATATGTCCCCATTTCCCTTGCAGTGGATTCTCTGGTGTATTTTGCACTAGAGGGTTGTAATGGGGGTCTGATAGGAAGGGCTTGATAGGGACAGTAAAGGGATGGAGAAGGAAGGGGTGTGGGTGTAGTAGCATTGATTGACGGTGATCAGCTGTTGTCCCTTTGCCTCGCCCACACTCCTTTTTTATTTATGTTTCTGAAAATGCCTTTATCTGCAACAACTAGACCCTTTCATAAGGATAGCTTATTATTTTCAGCCCAGTTATTAGTTACATGCCAGAATCGGGATGTTTGTTTAGAATCCCAGGGAGATAAGTTTGAGGTTTGATTGTTGTAACGAGATGAAAATGTAGATTACTGTAAGAGATAATCGTGTGTTTTTATTTTAGTCTAGGTACCAACTATGTTACTGTTGCTATTATATCAATGCACACGTATTAGGAATATGATAATGAAAGTAATGCTGTTGTGCTGGATTTTATATATGTTGTTTGTGTCAACATTAAATGTTACATATCAATACTTTTCCTAAGTTTGATGAAGCTATGCATGACCAATTATGTTAACTTAATCAGAATGTTTTCTGGAACAGGACTTGAAATGTTTTAATGTGAACCTGGAAAGATAAAATAGTAATGATAATATTTATGAAGGACAGGTTCATGTGTGTGTGTTCATTTTGTTCTTTTTAATATACTGTACATAATTTTGCATTCCTTCAGTTTTAAACTAATATTGTGAGGAATGAACTTTTAATTTAACCTGACTTAATTATACAGGCCTTAATTTAGACTAAGGCAACCTCTGAGGTAGGTTAGATTAAAGGTACTTCCCGCGTAATATTTTGATAAGAATAAATAGATCGTTTAAATGTAAGTGTGAAAAACAAAGTTCAATAAAGCTAAATGAACCTGTCCATCAGAATTATATAATTACTGGTTGTAATTGCTGATGGTGGATAGTAATCATATAGGCCTATAATAGTTGAAATGTTATATTGATTGCAAACAATCTCTTTATGATTATATAGGCATCAGAATCTCTTGAATAATTTAGATATCATTTAGCTTTACTTTAGTTTCATATCAATATAAAGTAAAAATTATACAGCACTGCCCAGGCCTATTATTAGGCATGTTCTTTAAGCTTAATGCATTTTTCTGCCATTATTATTCAGTCAGTGATTCAAAGCGATTAGGACAGCAAATTAAAGCAATTGTATTAGCTTCATGGCAATGCTGGCATAGCATACCTCCACTTCTTTAATTAATTTATTAACTTATCACCAAGTCAGTAAGGTAGTTACAGTGTAAGTACAGTAGTACCTACGTTGTCATAGAACCAGCACACCTGGTTGATTGGTTTAGTGCTGTTCTCTCTTTAATCCTGATTAGCCTGAGGTTGGGACTCCATTGCACATGAATTGGGCAATGGTACTGTACTTTTGCAACCAAATTGTGAGTTGCCATTACAATTCATATAAGGCCGGCTTGGAAAGAATTAATTTTCATTGAGTATTTGTCCTAAAACCATTAAAAAATCTATATAATGATTGCAGCCATGACTTAATTTATAGCACCTAAATTTTAACCATTACCAGTAGGTACTATAACTGTACAAAGTTAGCATGAGGACATGGAAGTTTGGATTCCTAACTCTTAGTGTTTATATTAGTTTATATTAGTTTATATTAAGCAAGTTGATAAGGTAGTTAGAATAATAACGTCTGTATGTAATTCAGTATCCTCATTTGCAGGCCAAGATTGCCTTCCTCAATGGCGAAAGGAAAGGACAGGAGAACCTCAAAAATGACCTTGTCAGAAGAATAAAAATGCTTGAATATGCTTTAAAACAAGAAAGGTAAGAATAACAATTGTATTTGTGTTTTGTTCACTTACCTAACAAATGTATCGTTGTACTGTACAGTAGTACAATGTAATAATAGAGCAAATTTATTCTGCACACATGTTGGGTGTCAAAAAATGGTAGAGAGGTATAATTTTGATCAATAGATAATCAAACTGGTATATTCTTTGTTTTGTTTTTTTAATGCAATTGCCATGCAATCACATGTTAGCATTTTGTTGCTTTCTTATGACATTCCTTGTTTAGGTTCAGTGTAGAGTATCTGCTTTAATATAATAAAGCTTTGTTGATTCTAGGACAGGGTAATAAGTTATGTACAGTCGGCAGCATAAGTTCGCTTCATTTCCACCTGTGTATGTATGTGCTATCGGGATGTAACCCAATTTGAATGCAAAAATTACGTATATAATTTTCATATGGTAAAATACCATATGTTGTTAGAATAGAAACTGGTTCAAAATACAACTATCTAGTCATAATAGCATTAAATGGTTCGTGAGATGGATGCGAATGTATGCTGCCGGCTGTACTGGTTGACACTAGTCATTATTCAGTTATACTGTAGTAGTCTTGCTCAACCCTTAAAATCCTATTGCCAGCTAACGTTGATGGTACATTCCTTTCTGATGATCATATTATCAGCATTTGAAAATTATCAAAAACACGCTCGAAATCTTGGCTCTTCTGGTCTTAAGTCAGTGTAAACTAAGGTACACTCGATTTAACGGACGAAAGGGTGTTAACCTTGTCCAATACTAGAAAATTGACGTGATCTAGGGGATAATTTGGAAATCACACTGTACTGTACATATGAAACACAGTACAGTAATTATAAACTAATGTTAGAAGTAAGGACAATGTCATTGAGAGGCTGTTCACTCTAAAGGGGTTAGGCTTAAGCATAAGGGTAGGGGGAGGGCTGACGGCACACGTAATATTGTGCAGCCAGCCCCCCCTCCCTACCTTCACTCCTTGAGTTTTTACTCATACAGTACACAATCATTTTCTGTGTTTGTATTAAATATTATTTTAAATAAATATCAGCTGACTGATTGAACAACTCATCGTGACTGATGCCGTGAGCCCGTGCATGCCTCATTGTGTTCTGGACAGGGTACTTGAATGCCACATTGCCACCTAGTGCAGACAAAATTTTCAAGTAACAAACTTTCTGTTTGACGTGTAACGATTGTCCAATAGCAAAAAGTGTCCGTTAAATCCGAAATCCGTAAAAGGTGGGTCCGTTAAATTAAGGGTCGAATGTAGTAGGCCTACCTCTAGTTACATTTATCACACCTTTATGGCCTTGGGAGGGGTGCCCCTCCAACACTTCCCCTCTCTCCTCCTACCCTTCATGCCATGTGACTGAGTGGAAGCAGTCCCTGCTGTGCATTAGCCACAAATACAAGGTCTTTCATGTTATTTATTTCTATTTTTCTCGTTAAATTTTCATTTTATTTCCCAATTCCCTTTACTTGTTGCTTATTGATATGTCTTGCATATCTCAGTATTTTCTGTAAGGTAGATGGTGAAATTATACCATGATTGCTCATATACTATATTAATTCATCTTTGCCACTCCACTGTGGGGTAAATGTTTGACATATGAAACTCGTACATGGATATTCTGGTGTGTAAACTTAAGCCTTATCTGTATTAAAATAAATGATCTTGAAAGAAACAACTTTTGTGCTGGAATTAACAAAAGGCAGCCACAAGGGATTGCTCCACAGACTTTATTCATTCTGTCTGATAAGGATATGACCCCCTTCTCCCACCTGCAATTTACATATCACGTATGTGATAAGGGTGGTGGGGGATTTCCTCTCTCTCCCTTTCTAACAGTTGAATAAGAGCTAGAGTAAACCCTCTGGTGCTCTGTAGAAGGAGAATCCTGGTAATTCAAAAGACTGCGCATTCAAAATTGCCTCTCTTCCCTTTCTCCTTATAATATCATATTTTATTAGGAGAATCATAGTCATTCAGAAGACTGTGCACTGTAATTTGTACTTTGCTTCTCTTCTTTTTCTCCTTATATTCAATTATTTGGCTTTCTTGTCATTATTCTACTGCACTTCATGATTATAATAATGTGCATTATACGTCTTTCAGTAATATATTATGTTTTGATGTAAGGGGAAAATTATGTAAGTGAGGATTTTTACCACAACAGAAATCAGGGAAAATTATGTTTTTTCCTCTGACAATATCCACTGTGGGGGTAAATATTTTTCATAGAAGACTTATGCATACATAATTAAAGTTCTTTAAATCTATAGTCCCAGAATTAACCTTGGTGCTAGGGGACAAGGCTGAGTTTGGGAATTATGTACCATTGGTGTTAAGGGCATGGATATAGCTGTAGTTGAAAGTTACTGTTATGAAAGAGTTGTCAAAGATAAATTAGTAAAATATTTTATTTAAGAGCAGCTGAGTGTAATGAAAGATTTTGATCTTCAGAATTTTAAAATTAACTTAAGTGCATTTGTTTATAAATTAAGGCATCTAATAATTTACAGTATGTGGTGGATGTAAAACTGTAGTCCATTATTTTAGCTTGATGACATGCATTTCTATCATTTAGTACATATTTTTTCCAACCCTGCTTTCATTCTAAGCTATTAAATTTGAAGTTTTGATATATCCAACTCCTGTTTATTGCAACAGCTGGTCAAATAAATCATAATTATCTTCATGTAATATGCTTGTTGTCTATTTTATTCAAGGCTATTTAGTGATCTTAAAGTAAATCAATGGACAAGCTTTCTTCTAGCTACTGGTACGAGTGCATAAAGAAAAAGAAAATGTTGAGTTCCCCTGTTCCTGAATGGTGGCATTTGTTAGTGATTATGCCATATTAGTTAGGATATTAGAATGTCCTGGTTTCGATGCCTTTGAGTGAAGTGGTAAATTTTATTCTTTTGCTGTCTATAATATAGTTATTTTATATTATGATTGACTGGTTTAAACTGTAATTTCCAGAGCCAAGTACCACAAGCTGAAGTATGGGACAGATTTGGTTCAAGGGGACATGAATCCCCCAGTAGAGGAAGGAGGGGAGGAGGTGAGGGTGGACCCAGATGCTATCCTATCCACTAACACCAATGTCTCTTGGAAGCAGTCACGCCATCTACTACGCCAGTGAGTGTGATTCATAATGGTGGAGTGAATGTAAAAATTGTCAATTAGAAATTATAGGTTGATTTTACTGTAATTGTTAGCACTATTAGGTAGACCCCTATTGACAGCATTTTTCTATTGCTTCTTTAAGTCAAAGGCATCTATTCTACTGTATCAGGGGGCTTACGTGTTTCTAATACAAAACAGGGAAAGGGGAAGGTAGAGAAGAGAGGTGTGAGAGTGGTAGGTAGAGAAAGAGTAAAATTGTAATGGGAGAGGGGGAAGCAGTGAGATATGCTTGAATATAAGTGTGTGTGTGTGTGTCTGTAAGCAAAAGTGAGGAGGAAGGGGTGAAGACATGTTGAAAGGCAGAGAGTAGAGATAATGTGTAAAATATGGAGTGGTACTGGCAGTTTGGGAATACTGTAAGTCTTAAAATAAAATATAGTGTAGACACAGAGAAGGATGTAAAAGATGTTATAGTGGAGTGAATAATAGAGGATAACCTAATTGCAGTATGATGGATACTAGTAAATCAGTGTGAGTTTTAGAGGAGTGAGTTGAATGAAGGGAGTTTAGTTGAATGCATGAAATAGTGGGGGTTAGTCAGGAAATTTCTGGGCTAGAAAGGAGTGAATATGATGCATTTCATTGGGTATTCTGTTCCATTCTATTTGTTTAAATTTGATATATTTTTCCCTGGCGTTACAGCTCCCAACTCATGAAGAAAACAAAATTAAGGTATTGATGATGACAATGTGACTAATATTAATTTTATTTCCAGATACCTTCAGGAAATTGGCTACACAGACACGATCATTGACCTCCGAAGCAACAGAGTCAGGTAGGACCATTATTGTTATGTATACTGTATTTTCCTAGCCTTAGGACTACTTTACCACTAATCAAAGAATATTTAATGAAAAGTAATTTAGTTAGGAAAGATTGCTTTTCCAGTTAAAGGTTACCATCCATTTACTTCAAACTTTGTAAAAGGGTGAGGGTGATGTAGCTATATATAGAAAGCAGAAATTCCTGTGGGTGTGAAGTAGAGTAAAGGTTAAATGTTAGGTTTAATATCAGTCTCATAGTGATGTAGTTTGGACAACAGTTTTCCATTCTTTGAGTTTGTTAAAATAAAAATTAAAAAAATCGAGTACAGTATTATAGAAGTTTTTTTTTTTTTTTTTTTTTTTTTTTTTTTTTTTTTTTTTAAAGGTCAGAATTAAAGGATGAAAGCCTGCATTTTGTCCCCATCTTTGAAACAGAACAAGTGAAAGAGCTCCAAGATCACCTTCAATTTAGCTCAAGATGCCTAGACACATTGCACTTGAAGGAGTATAAGTCAAAGTGAATATGAGTGTGATCCATTTTACTGTGTATATCTGTCTCTCGATTCTGTTTTTTTTTTTTTTTTTTTTACTTTTCCATGGAGTCCTCCACCCATTAAAATTGGGTATTGAGCCTTATTATTATTACATGTAGGCCTACATGTATTATATTCTCTTTACAGGTCATTGCTAGGTATTGATGGGGGTGGAAATGAAGAGAACCACAACAGCACCCCAGCAATGAATGGCTCTGACACAACAAAGCGAATGCCAGATGCCAACCGTTGGAATGTGACGAAAAAGGTATGTATTTTACACCCATACAAACCTCATTGGGTCATAAATCTCTTAGTATTTGTTTGTAATGGAAAAGCAGTGTTGTGCTTAGCCCTTACTGCACTAATGGCAACATGCAGGACTGTAACACTCCTCTGCCTAGAGTACTAATGGATTGATGAGCCATGAGTGTTTATGATATCACTTGAACTTAGACCTTGTGGAGACTGACCACTTGTCATAACTTGACATATCTTTACAATTATAATTGGCAACACACAGTTGGGTATTTTTTTATTGAGAATAATGAAAACATTGAAACATACCTTCATTTGATGATATTTCCAAGTTGATCATATTGTTCATAGGTCATGTAGAAAACACGTAATAGTTTCAAGTTGATAGCACACCCAGCCATTGTATCACAATTATTTTTGAGGAGCCACCATAGGAGAAAAATTTCTAATAAAAAAATTTTAGGAAATAATTATCTGAACAAGATTGTCATTATGCTTGTTTGCCCTAAAATATTTTACAGTAATTTCCGTAGTGTGTTAACAAGACTGAAATTGAAGTAATGGAACCTGTGTTATCTAGTATTTCTAATTACAAGCACAGTTCAGCTAGCTGTTTAGTGCTACAATAGTTATTGGTGTTCCAATTCCAACCTGAATTGAATTATAGTCTTTCCATTCTCAGAAGGTGGGGCAGCGTGGGTGCGGCTAATCTTTGTTTCTGTTAGCCTGGTTGCCATATCTGCCAAATATTTTATTCTAGATAACTACAATATTATATCATTCGCCATGAATTTAGAAATGTTTTGTAAAATTTTCCGCCATATATCAATTTCATAATATAAAGGTGATTATAGTTATTAAATTATTCCAAATATGATATAAACAACATGTGGTTTGGAAAGCCAATTTTGCAACATTGCCAGCAGGTGGTTGCCAGACACAAGGGGTTGGTCCTTCTTGGTAAGATGACCCGGGTCAACTCCTAAACTAGTCGACTGCCACCATGGAAGCTTCACCATCAACTCTTCATGTACTCCACAGCCAAGCTAGAGAAATTGTGTATAATGTATACAAGTACTTCTCTGACGAATAAGCAAATGGAGCACCATTAATAGACCCATCCAAAGCACATGCCCGAGCATCAAGAGCTACGAATATCAGCGAAAGGACAATATCCCAAATTTGCACCAAGGCAAGAGGTAATAGCACACAAGATGTCCCACAAAATCCAGTGTTTTTATCTCCGACGAAAGCGAATCATACACCTTCAGTGACAAATTTCGAGGACTTTGACCTGGCCACAGTTAGAAAAACAGTCATGAGACTTTATGCAAGGCAAGAACTCCCTACACTCCACAAAGTACGAGAATATATGAAAGACAAGATGAGATGGTTTTCAGTGATTACATTGAGTCTCTGTGCCTGGTGTTATGAAGAATGGGATGCATGTTTGTAAAGCTTAATGGGTGTAAATTCCTAATGGAAAGGAATAATGATGCTGCTGCCTGGACAAAATTTTTGAAGAAAATGAGACAATTGAAGCAATCAACACAAAATTTTTATTATCTAAATTCTAGTCGAAACCTGAGTGAACCAGAATTATGCTGTTGGAAAATGTTGGAGTAACTCAGAATTCAAGGGGGGGAAATGGAGTAAAGCTCCATATAAAGAACTGATATAGGAAGCCGCTTAATCATTCTGCAGGCAGGGACAAAAATGGTTTTGTGGACAGCGCAGAATTAGTTTTCTAGGCCAAGAACAACGGGGATTATCATAGCCAAATAAATTTGGTAGTGTTTGAACAATGGTTCAGGAAGCAGTTGCTGCCTAATATTCCGTCCAATTCAATTATTGTTATGGACAACATTGCATACAACTCCATGCTTCTCGAGCAACAGCCAAACACGTTGTGAAGAAAAATGGGTATCAAACCCAGTGAAGAGTTATCTAAGGCAGAACTCGTTGAGCTTGCCTAAACATATATTGGTGGCAAGAAGTATTTGATTGGTACCAAAGCAGCAGAAGCAGGACATAAGGTTGTAAGGCTACCCCCATACCATTGCCAATACAAACTTATTGAACTTATCTGGGCTCAGGTAAAATCTTGCATTGCCAAGTGAAATTATTTCAATATGACAGACCTGAAGCATCTTGTTAAGGAAGCCCTTAACTCTGTAACAGCGGAGAACTGGGCACAAACAGTTAAACATGCAGAAGACTTGCAAGAAACGATGCTCAGTCAGACATTGCTATGGACCATTTTGTAGAATATTTTATCAACATATCAGAAAGCTCGACGATGAATTTTTCGATTAAAAGTAGAGGAGAGGATTATGCCTACTGGGGACACCTCTTAAAAAAAACGCGCCAATGACTTTTACCTCGTGGGTGGTGTGGAAAAAAGTCAGGTCGAGAAATAAGACTCAAAGACTTGGACGAGTTTACCATTCATTGGATAGGCCTATAAAGGAAAACGGTGACAGATATGGCAACTAGGCTAACGGAGGCAGGGATTAGGCCGCACCTATGCTGCCCCACCAGCCTCTCCTTCCGAGAATGGAAAAACTATAGTAAATCAGATGGATAGTGAAATGTATTTTATTATTGAATTTTAGAAACTTTATTTAAAAGCTTTTCCATTTCAGACTCCTTCATGTTTGGAAGCCCAGATTCAAGATGCAGAAAGGGCAGTCATTGATAATTTTGAATTCCTGCGATCAGAAGGTGAGGACGCTGAAGGTAAGGTTAAAAATTTGACATGAAATATGCCACTTCTCCACTTAAAAGGATGTTAAGTGTACCAATGTTTAAAGTTCAAATAATGTATGTATGTTTTATGTAAAGGTTATGTTTTTTTTATATGAATTGTTAATATCAGAAGGTACTATATGTAGCCTTATTTTCTTGATAGTTGTGGGAAAAATTAATGCAGGGTTGTCCTATGGTAAAGCGGCAGTAATAGCCTGGCTAAGTGAGGCAGAAGAGTTAATACTCTCCTTGCGGCCATCCCCTCAACCCCTGAAGACTGCAAATGCGAAACCTGCTTGTTGCCCTCAGCCGAATGTCAGGATTGAATTTTTAACTTTAACCGGTGTGGAATGGAATTTTTAAAAGAGTTGAAGAACTCAAATTTACACACATGAAAATCAAAATCACACTCTCTTATGTCTAATATTTACCACACATCAACTTGTAAACTTTACAAGATAAAATTTCAATGGTTACTCCTAAAGGAGGTGGGAGAACATCAAGGTGACTATAAATTTCACAAATACTATGTTCTTGACAAAATTGATTTAAATAAGTGTTCTGAATTAGGATTTTGCATAAATGAAGTATTTTTGTAATAATGAATCATTCTGCATGTAGTATAAGGCATAAGAGCAAAGCATACAAAAGTAACCCCTTCCAACGTACTTTCAGCACCGTCCCAGAGTTACAAAGGGACAGGGATTAGAGAACAAGAGGCAATGGCTGGCTTGTTCTAGCCAGTGAGAGGATGGAAAGAGGGGAATAGGAGGGAGGAAATGTCCCCCAGGCACAAAGGCCATGTGATTGCTATATGCAGTATTTTACCATCTCAGACCATAGCCAGAGAGAGTGGCTATGCGCTGTTACCAATGAAAGGGCTATATATAATGCATAAAGTTTTTTGTAGCCTTCATCTAGTAAAATGGTGACTGTATCGAAAGCAGTACATACTGTAGGCCTTCAGGGTTCTAACTAATAAAAGTTCAGCAATATAGATCTATATAGCACCGAATAAGAAGGAAATGTCGATGGAGTTGATGTACGTTCAATGCGATGGTTATTTGTGGCAAGTCATAAGAGCTAGAAATATTGTTTATTGGTAGTTGGCAACCCCCATGCCAAGCTATATAATAGGTAAGAAATTATGAATGTGAACAAAGATTTGTAGAAGGTGAGGTATGGGGAACATGTGCCTGGTAATAAGAATGCCACAACACAACTATTTATTGTGTACATAAGACACTGCAAATTTACGCCACTACTGAAGGAATGCATAATAAGCATTATATAAAGCTGTATATAAAATGCATAGCAATCATCATCAGTACCCCATTTCCCTTTTTCAAGGGTGGGGAGGCTCTAGCGCCAGTGCAGGAACCCAGACAGGCAAGGGGTCCAGCTCCGAGGCTATTTGAGCCTTTGGTGGGATCATTGTTAGATAGGGCGGGGTCCCCAATCTTCACTCCCCTCCCCATGTATCGTAGGGGATACGAAGCTGACTGCACCATCACAGGAATGGTGGGTGATGGGGACGCCACTTCCCTACGCCTAGCAATACTGGAGAGAAAGGAATAATAATGTTAGAGTGGAAACACCACTAGGTGAATTTCACTTTCCCTGGAGGTACTACCCAGTTGGGAAGCCTTCATATGATAATAATGAGATTGTCATTATTTCCTCATGTTATTGGTAGTAATAAACTAAGCTGCCTTCATTGATAAAATCCTAAATACCAAAAATAAATTGTTTCAATTTTCTGAAATAAAGGATATTTTTGGGAACGGTCTGCCGTACGCTTTGCCTTTGCCTCCCCCTCCTGAGTAAACCATAAGAGACAAACCCACAAGAATTGTGCCTACTTGATCAAGGATAAAGATTTTTTTTTTTGTAATGTATAGGAAGTGGTGCATTATATTAAGAGTAATTTGGAGAAGACAATGAAAAACACTGCTGGCTGAGAACTGTTAGTAGTGATGAAATACGAGATTAGGTGTGAATGATTGAAAGTGACAAAATTGGTCCCTTGTAATAACAGCATTATCTCAAAGCAATAGTTAGCTGGTAGAATTTCACTAATTATAAAAAACGGTGGTAGTGTTATCGAAGGAGGTTAGACAATGGTGCCATGAAATGTTTCAATTTTTTTACACTAAGCACCCCAAAAACCTTTGCAATGTAAATTTATGCTCTATATTTTAGTGGTGCTGTTATTATTTTGTACAGTATTTACTAGATTGTAAATTGCACACATTTTCAGAAAAAGAGGACAAAAGTTGGGGGGGGGGGTATAATCCAGTAAATTAGGAGGGCTTCAGAGGGGGACAGTGAGTAATATTTTCAAGGGACCACCACCATTTTGCATGTATTTTAATGTCACACTGTCCAAACACTCTTTAATGCCTGGATTGTCCCTGTTAACCAGAATTTTTTTGAAATATATTTAGTGTACAGTATTTGGCACTGCACCCTAGGCCATTAACACATATGTCATATAGAACACCATTATTACCCTCATATCCTCCCACGGCTATTATACTGCCATAAAAACTCACTTAAAATGCTAAACACCACAATGATGCAAGTAATAATAGTAAACAGGAATGATTAATACAGCTCTATACTATAAGTAAATGTTGTAGTGGTGAGTAGCCGGTGTTTGAATTATTGATATTGATAGTCATACCCATGGTTCTGATTCATTTGCTCATATAGCTTGACTGGATTAATGAAAAATGTATAGGTGTATGGATTGATATGTAATGTGATATTAGCAAAAAAAAAAAAATGTCTACTCGATTCAGGAGAAAAGGATTTCACACAGTAGTAGCAAATTTTCTACTAGATTAAAATGTACTGGCAATATAACAGTTGTTCTAACCTATCAGTTTTATTTTAATATGCATTCATAAATAATACTGAAATCTGCAAAGTATGGTTTGAATAAGTCACTGGATCAGAGAATGGAGAAAAGTGTTTTTTGAGATAGTTTGGGCATGTAGAAAGAATGGATAATACAAGTGGTTAAATAGGTGTATGAGTGATTTTAAGGGGAAAAAAAAAGAGAGAAGATACAGTGAGTGACTGTCAAAAGTTTGGAATAAGTATGAATGAAGCAAAATATTTGTTGTATTATAGGCAAAAGTGGACGAGATTCACGAGGAGTGTATGTTATGGCTGGCAGTCCAGTTTTAACTTAACAATGATAATATAAGAGGATTATTCATCATATTAGAGAGTCACGTTACCGAATTTGAAAATACACATACAGTATGCTGTAAGTTACTCTAACCATAATCGACTTCCTGGAATGAAGGGAGTGATGATTTGTCAAATTACAAGATTAGGTCATTTTCATAGATAGTATAGTCCAGCCAATAATGATGTATGTGTTAGAGACATGGACATTGAATAGAGCACAACAGTGGAAAGGTCTTGCCTGAGAGGAAGGTGTGGTCTGATGTGGTAGGATTGGAAAAGTATACTCAACCCTCGGCTATCGTGCCGAGAGAGTATGTGATTGTAATTGGTGCCACGACCTCTTGATATACCCTATTTTGACCATTTTGAACACTTATCTTAAAGTTAACATGCACCACTAAAGCATCCCCATACCATCACATGATTTGGATGTTTCACAACTTTCCTGTTCCCACTCTCTTTTACACATTGAAATGGACTTTGATCACTCCACATTACCTTTGCAACAACGCTCTAGTGACCAATGTCGATATTAACGGGCAAAAGCAAGACGATCTTTTTCATTTTTTCTCTGAAGTTTTTTTTTTTGGCAGCACGATGACAAGGCAAGTGGAGATCCTTTTGCAGGTGATATTGAATAGTGCGCTGTACCACATTTCTTAGGAGGTTAGGGTGGTTTCTTTGTAACTCAGCTGTTATTTTGGGAGTCTTAAGCACTTCTCTTCATAAGAGGCCATCTGTGGTCTTACTAGTTTTGTATGGATGTCCAGGGCAAGGTTTGGCTGGTGGAATTGAGTCCCGAGTCAGGAGGCGTGAGGCAGCTTTGATCCTATGGATGGTGGTTTTATTACGTCCAGTACGCCTCGCAATTTCTCATACAGGCACTTTTTTTTTCGTATTAGTTTGAGAATTCTAACCTTTTCCTCTTTTGTAACATTAGTCCCAGGCAACCTAAATGCAATAATGCAAAAAATGGCACAAAAATGGAAGTACTCTGGTAAGTATGTGAGGAAATTCTTAGAGAGCCCGACACATATCCAATTACCACAATTAATGAATGTGCACTGACCGTTACATTTGTTTTCCTCCCAAGGCGGGAAATTATTGTGGGTGAAAATACATAATATTACTCCTCACACTCGCCCTGTTTTTGCTAGCTGAGAGTTACGATTTTTTGCGGTGGGTGTACATCAAGGTGAATTGGACACGTGGAGAGAATACAAGCTGGAAAGTTTGTGAGGTACATGAATGAGAGTGAAATTGAGTGATCCAGTGTGCAATGGGTGGTCAGGGTGGAGGAGTACATGGAGAGAAATGCGAGCAGAGGAGGAGGGTTTGATAGAGTCAGAAGGGTGTGCTGGAATAGGGAGAGCTGAAGACTTCTGCCATGGCCATCGCCTTTGGAGGTTTCAGAAGGAACATTCAGCTATTGATAGATTTTGAGGTTATTGGGAAATACATTTAATACTGTAGATTAAATATTTAAGGAGGTAACAAAATGAAGAAATAATGGTGACTTATTGTAATAGGTAAGCTGAGAGAAGGAAGAGATAAATAGAAAATGGGAAAGTTAAATGAAATAATTAAATAACTGGTTTGTTAGTAACCAGCTTCTGAAAAATGAGAGAAAAGTTATATGGTAGTTGCAGTGGAAAGTGAAATAATCAGAACTATATGATAGATAGCAATATCCTCATCTAATATTGTAAGGGCCATAGTGACTAGTCAAAATTCCCTATCCAGGCTTTCCTTATTGAGACAGTCAGATGCAAGGTGGGGGTTCTTAGAACTCTGCTGCAAACATTTGCTGTTAACCAGGAAAAGGATATAGAAGTGTGGTATTGCATGGTAGAAAGTAGCTAATATGGTACTGTTGTTGCAGGGATGGAGATGGATGATGATGATGAAGATGATGAACCAGAAGAGGAGGATGACGTACATAGGCTCAAGAGTCCCAAGGTTCCCAAAGTGGTGAGTAGTCACTGAGGTTTGCTGTGGCAGTATTACCGGTTGTTGTTCCTCAAATTTCATGACCTAACAGCCACGAGTTCCTGAGGAAGGCCATAGCCAGGATTGGTTTTCTCATAGGGTCATTGGACCCTCAAGGAATGTATGTTATGTAGTTGGCAACTCTGGTTGTGTGCAGTCTTCCATATTGTGTATATGATAGAATGAGGTGTTGGGTTGCAACCTGAACTATGATTGCTTTATGCAGCCTGAATAAGTGACCAAACGACTCCCATATACATCAAATTTGGTTCATTATAGAAAACAGAAATATTGATCATTTTTTGTAATGAACTTTCGGATATAATGTAAGCTCTTCCTCCAGTTGGGTCGTTATACAGTAAAAGTCCTGTAATCCGAATTGCAGGGGACTGAAGGTCATTAGGACTATTGTTTTTTTCGGACTATTGGTTGGACCTCCAAATACAGATATGCAAAAAGAAACACAAATTATAGGATTACAGTAAACCCTCGTTATTTCGGATCAATTGAGGGGAGAGACTTATCAAGTTATCAGAAGATGGGAGATATCCGAGGGCTTAAATTTGATGCGTACTGTACAACTGTCTGCCTGGACACCCACTCTCAAAACTACGTGTGCTTTCACTCGTATCCCTGGTTCCCATACACAGCTAATGACTAATAATAGTTCTAAACTTAAGCCCAAAGTATGAAAAAGGAATGTTTTTAAAGGTTGTTCATTCTAAAAGGATAGGCCTAATAGCGTGGGTGTACAGTAGTGAATGAGGAGTGAGGGTGATGGTTGACAAGTTCAGTTTTCACCAATAATTCATGAGTTTCTACTCATACAAATATATTTCCTCAGTTTATATTAATTATTCTTTGTAATTATCTCATACAATCACTTGCACTTTTCACCATATCAAATGTCGGTACCGGGATATGTGTTAAAAGTATGAAAAATGCCCGTTTTGAGAAGTTGTTCACTATAAAGGGGTTAGGCTTATCACGTGTGTATCAAGCAAGCGTGAGTGATAGTGGGGTGGAAATTTCAGTTATCACTAAAACTCATCGAATTTTCATTCATGCACAAACATTCCTTAGTTTGTATTAATTAATTTTGGTAATTTTCTTTGAAAAATCACTTCCATTTAATATTAATTTGCGCATAGGTACGCCTAATAGGTGGGAAAGTGTGGGTGGCCCAGCTGTATGTGAATCACGTAGGCATAATATGTGAGGATACACCCGGAAAATCCCCGCATAAGTTACTCGGGCACCAAAATTGAAATTTTTATTACCACTTTAAAAAATTTTGGACTATTGGGATTTTCGGAGTATCCGTGGTCGGATTAACGGACTTTTACTGTATTGAGGGTTTACTGTACAACCAGAGCTTTAATTGGAATTGTTATTGTTTAAGGGATCTCTTTCTTGGTGATGATGTATAGCAGGGGTCTTCATTACGTGGCTCGCGAGCCAGTGGCGGCTCGCAATGACCTGATTGGTGGCTCCCAAAAGAGAGAGAGAGAAAAAAAAAAATATCATCAGTGATTAGAGAAAAAGTCCAAAGTATTAGATATAAATTGCATCACTATGCCATATCAGATGTATCATTTAATAAAATTGCTAATGGGTATAGGCCTAGTGGCCCTGGCAATTCTTTACTTATCATAATTATTCAACACAAAGAGAAAAGGAGAAAAGAGAGAGCACCCATTATACAGGAATTAGAGAGAACGAGCCTTCTGTACAGGAACTGTACGTGTGGGTTAGGTAAGTGGTTATGGAAACCCACAAAAATATATAATTTAGTTACTATATATTTTTTTTCTGCTTATCCAATTGGTTTATGTGGCTCTCACTCTGATTATGTCCTGAACTTTTGGCTCATGAAAAAATTAGTGAATAACTCATTATGTAATGTATCATTTTAATTGTTTGAGCAGTGGAAAAAGATAAGAAATAAAGATAATGGGAAAACTGAATTGCCAAGTGAATTACATGTGTACCTATCCAACTTTGTATTCTTCCGACCTGCATAGTTCTTATCTACAAGATCTTGATATTATTGAAGTGATTTACATTATTTTCCCTCCTGTTTCACCTGCCAGGCTCTGGATGTGGATGACGTTGATGGAGAATCAGTGGACCTGGACCCTGATTTCCGCTTCCTTCCCGATGTGGAGGACTCTTCACGTAAGTACATACACTCCCTATATCCTTGCCCCTCTTCTACCTCACCCAGGTACTTGGCACACTTGATCAGGCTGTGAGAAATATTGAAACATTGTTTCTTTTATTCCTTTATTGATAATGTTGTATTCTGGATGTACTGAATTGCATTAAGTGTTTATTTGATTACTCCTTTTGAACTACAATCCCTTGAGGTTGCCTTCTGTTCCAGCCTTCACTGAAGTCATTTTATTCAAGTTTCATTGAGCCATATAGAAAACAGGTTTTATTTAACTATCCGGAAAATTTGATTTTCCGGATTTATAAAATCCTCGTGGACACCGGATAATCAAGGCTCTATTGTACTAGTTTATATGAAATGTAACCCATTATGGCCAAAATAATGGCAGGATAGCATAACACAAAAGCTGGGTAGCCTTTAGTTGATCAACTGGCTTTGGTATTTATCATAGCAATTCTCAGTCTGTCATTGGGCAACCATTAGTCTTTAAGGGTTTAGAGTTAAATCAGTTTGTATGGTAACTGAACATTTGGATAAAAGAGTGGTGTTCTTCCTATGTATATAACTAAGATATAAACAAATAAATAATGAAGCCTGTGACCACCAACATCATAAATTGCACAGTACATAGAGGAGGAACAATTTTGTTGTTGAAGAAAATGAGCAGTGCATGTACTTGTGTACTTGGTGTATTTGTGCTGCTATCAATGTCAAGTTGATTTTTAAGAAGTGCAGACAGTCAGGTTCAAGTGCCTGTTCATCACTTCTGCAAGCAGTGATGCTACCATTCCTCCACTGAGATGGATCCATGTTTACAGTTTACTAACTATTCAGTACAGCAGTAAGAAGTCAAATCACATAAATCTATGGAGTGTGTATTTGCACATTAAGCAATCTTAATGTGTGCTTCTGAACCTAATCCTTCTTCAAGCACTGGCCAAGAAGACCTAGAAGAGGATTAGGTCAACCCAGCACATCCCCGTGGACATCCGCCTTCAGAAACAATTATTAATATACATTAACTCGGGGAAAGTGCTGTAGAGTGGTGATAAACCCATAAGCAGTCTGTGAAGAACTTAATAGGTTGCATCATCAGGTCCAAACAGAGACTGTTTGACCTAAAAGTCCTACCTGTATGCGTGTTACTGACCCAGGAATCCCTGTCAGTGCTTTCCAAGCTATAGTAAATATTAGTCTATTCTTCATTTTCCTCTACTAGAAATATTTTGTTTTGTTTTTTCACTGTTTACTGAATACTACATTATAAATCTACTTCTAAGGAAAGGTATATCCTCTTGTAAACTGAGTTAGCACAATCATAACAATGAGTGAAAATACAGGGACCACCTTATGGCAGTGCTGGGTACAACCAGTATATTAGTGATTTCTTGTGATTTTAGTTTTAGTGGGATATACAGTATGTATAGACTTTGTAAAGCATGTGAATTTTCTCGGGAGTGAGGCAAGTGTGACTGTGATTGTGGTACAGTAAGTAAGGGGTCATGGGATAAGAGGGAGAGATGCCATTATGTATATCATGCCTCAGGGGGTACACAGCTCATACTAATAAACCAAGGAGATTTATATTTCATGCTGAATTTTAATAAATCATTAACTTTGAAAAGAATAATGATTTAAAATTATTTAGAATGGCATGACAGCTAAATGGATAAACCCCAAAAGATGGGCATGCATAACCGCGGCTGTGCCCGTAAGACCGGCATTTACTACAAATGGTAAAAAAAACTTTTGCACCATTATTAAATCCTTACTAAGAAGGCTTGGGAAAAAGTTATACCTTTATCTCTTTCTTTTTTGCTGTGTTTTTGAGAATGCTAACTTTCACTGGTTGGGTATTGATGTGTTTAAGGAGATACAGTTGCCCAAGAAAAGACTGCAACCAAATTTGCTGGTGTGTGGCAATATCTGGCAGCTGCTCCAAAGTGAACACTCGTATTTTATCAATGGATCACTCAGAACCTATAACATTTGTATGGATGAATGTTATTGGCTTCAGCTAATTACATTCAACCTTACAACAGTTAAAGGTTTCGAGTGATAAATTGATGAAATACAAGTGTTTATTTTCATGCAGCTGCCAGATATTGCCACACCAGCAAATTTGGTTGCAGTCTTTTCTTGGGAAACTGTACATATATAAGTATATAATTGGTAGGTAGATTTTGTATCTTCCCTTAGTTAGGAAAGATCTATTGAAGCATTGGATTTTGACTACTGTACCATTGGATTTGTGTTGTGTTTTAACATGAGTAACAAAGAATGGTGAGTAGTATTGTCAATTGTGTTGCTTGGAAGAAGTAATTTTTCTGGTTTGATATGTGCTTGTGTGTTTTCATGTGACTGTTGCACTTGACTATTGGTTTTGTTGCAAGTTAGTGTTAAGGTGGAGTAAGTTGCTTCAGTGAACTATTGATTCCTTCAGAATTGACAAAGAAACTGACACACAATCTAGGTGATGTGTTTTATGACACAGTTTGGAGGAATAAATAGCTCCAATTTACTGGCATAATCATACCTCCTTAAGGAAGATGGTCACTGAAATACTTGGTTACATTTCTTTGTTGGAAAATGGTTGAAGAAGTCCAAGAATAGTAATAGAATAATTGATTGTGACATTTTGACATGGAAGTACAGTATGTTCTTTTCTTTAAAAAATAATATAAGGAAGCATATTTGTTATTAAAAGCATATAAGCTGCAGTTTTGCTGGTTGCACTATGTATTTGTTATTTTTATGGAGAAAAGCATTCACTGTAGACCAGTTTGCCTTGTGACTTTAAATTGTTTTTAGGTTGTAGCTTATTTTTAAAAATTACTTCCTTATTTTTGTTACTTCAGAAATTTCCAAAGCTTGCTTTGAAATGATATTGCTCATAAGTATGTAAAGAACACAGTACAGTATATTGCTATTAACCAAAGTTGCTCGAGAGGTTAGTGGTGGTGTGCGTGTGTGTGTATGTTTGAGGCAGTGTAGTGTACAAGTCCCTGTGTGCAGCGATGCCTGACCACACTGGTATCTCCCCACGGCACTGCCATGTTGCCTCTCTGTGGTGGTGGTGGTGTAGCCCCTTGGGCTGCCCCCTGCAGGCCTCCCCCACACCTAGTGGAGGAGGAAGAGGGGATGGAGGGCATTGAGGAGGAGGTAGAGGCAGGGAGGCTGGCAGCCTTGAGAGGGAGCTGGCCTGGAACCTCCCCTGCCTTGGATGCTCTCAAGGCCAGGTACCGGGCTGCAGTTGGGGCCAGGGGCAGCCCGGCCCCACCCCAGCACTCGCCCCCCTCACCACCTACCACCACTACAACCACTACCACACCTGCCACAACCATCACCACAACCACTACCACCACCACCACCACTACCACTGTCCACAGCAGTAAGTGCCTGAGTGGGACGAGAGCTCTCACTCTTCGTGACTTGTGCTCGCCCGGCTGGCCGCTCTACACTCATCTGACTCCTCACCGGGCACACCACTCACGCACCTCCTCTAAGCCATCTTGACTGTCAGTCTTGACTAAGTCATGGATGTAATTTGAGGTCAATTGAGAAAATATCCAAGCTAAAAACTGATTGAAAAGTAAAATAATTTGTGTCATGAAGTTGAAGTGATTGATAAACAAGTGTGAGGAGATGCGGTCATTAATTTGAAACTCTACTTTTATCCCCTAATATTCCCTTTATCTTGGTGGTGTTGGTGGTCCGGCTTGAAGTGTGTGCTCTTCAACTTGCCTAAGTTGCTTGTGCCAATGAGCAGTATATATGTGTACTTCTTCTCTTGCCTGTGTCAGCAAGATATAAACCTCGGAAGAGAAGTGTTAAGTTACATTGGCAGTCATTAAGGTCACCATGGCATTGTGTAGTACTTTTACAAAATATACCCAATACATGTCTGATTATTGACATGTGCAAGAGTGAAGTTTACCTTTTCCCTACTGGGTTCAGCAAGTATTGTGTACTGTACTGTAGGGTAGACTGGTAAAAAAGTTACAAAAAAAATTAATCAGAGAGCTGCAGGAAGAAGTGCACAGTACTAGCTGATGACTGTCTCTCTCCCTGGCCTGCTCCTTCCTTTACGGTGCTGTTGGCTGATGATTATATAATTATTTGCCTTCTCCGTTACAGCCTCTAGCTTCATGTGTAATCACTTGCCTCAGTTTCAAGCACTTGCCTTTATAATATGCTTGGCATGGCAGATTTTGGTGGTTCATTTCTCAAACGATTCTGGAAATGCTGTGTTGGTCCTGTGTTGGATACTTTCTTAGGTGCTCATGTTATGTTTGAGAAGCTGGTACAGTACATTACCCATGCACTATAGTTCTTCCACTTCTTGGGATACCATGCATTAATCATTCAGTCCTTTGGTTACTTCTTTCTGTCACACTGTGCAGATGAGCTTGTGTAGTTTTATTATTAGTTGAGCTTAAGCAATATTAGAATGTATAGTATATTCATTATTCTCTTGTTGTATCGTGTTACTGTGTAGTGTGTATTTTTTACTGATTGATTATAGTAAATTTATGCTTTTATCCATAAATTGACTGTTTTAAGAATAGTTTTCTTCTATAGTTAATAAGTGCCTAATTTTTAATATTTAGTGTATTTGGCATAAGAAGCTGTAGTGACAATGTTAGGGTAAAAGTTGTAACATCTTGAAACTGTGATTGTATATCGTAGTCTATTATGAAAGCAGTTTTGGAAATGCTGTAGACATATTAGTAGAAACTATACTAGACTATTCTCTGCTGAGAGTAAATGTCTACAGCTTATATCACCTGTATTTGATTGGCTGATGCATATCTCTTAACTTCCAGGTAGTGAGCCTCGGCAATCATGGTTACTCTTTATTTATCACCAGCTAAAGTAAAGTAGAAAATGGGTCTCTGAATTTAAGTAAATTAGTTAGAATTGTGTAAGGTGCTGCATATTACTTGAGCGCTGGTGAGCGGAGATACCACGAATATTCATACCGAATAGTACTGTATAATGTATGCTTTATACTTTTTCAACTGAAAGGACTTGTGCATGCCCATTGTAGCTTAATGTCTCATACATAATGTTTGATTAATATTGATAAGTTCTTTTGTAACTGCTAATTACTACTATGTAGTAATGTTAAGGCGGAAGCAATATGTGAATACTGTACTT
Source organism: Petrolisthes manimaculis (assembly GCA_034508575.1). Classification (NCBI taxonomy): domain Eukaryota; kingdom Metazoa; phylum Arthropoda; class Malacostraca; order Decapoda; family Porcellanidae; genus Petrolisthes; species Petrolisthes manimaculis. Next base: position 30,892 of record JAWZYT010003968.1, on the reverse strand, counting down.
CTATTCTTTTAGGCTATAAGGGAGAGGGTGGTCCAGGTGGGCCATGGAATTTGGCATGAAGTTGTCTCTGTGGGCCATTAGGTTCATGAAGACTTGAACTGAGGCTGCAAAGTAACTTAAGGGTGCTGAGATAAATAATGTAGTGAATGCGCTATAGGGGGAAGGGCTCCTTCACCAAATGTCATCATGTAAGAAACAACAGGTGCAGTGATGGGATGAAAGGAGTGCCTTTATTTCGTAATGCATATATTAATTAAGATATGTTAACATGCACACTTCAGTTAACATGGTAGGGTTGGCAGCTATTGTCCTTCATATGTATTTTTAACTACGAATTTTATAGATTAGTTGGTTTGATAATAAAAGGCTACTTGAATAGGTAACCTTATGTAAAATGTAGGATAATTTTCTCGTCTTACTTACTCATAGTAGCTAATCATATTAACCATAGTAAAATATTACAGTAATTGGTAATGACCTAATGCTATACAGTACTGTAATTACTTTTCCTCGCTGTGTATGAAAGTTCACAGTTTATTTCGAAGGGGCTAACTATGACTGATCAAGGCTTACCACCCAGACATTATGAGTCTATTAATCAAGCTATCGTATACCTGGTAGAATTAGCTGTTGACATATTGTATCAGCCAGGAAAAAGGATCTAGAAATTTGAGAATCATATTATAGGTATTTTCATTTTTTTAAAACTTTGATTTGATTGATGTCCCGAAAGGCAGTTTTATGCTTCCTACTCTGGGTTAATCATGCAAGAAAAATTATGTACAAGGTTATGCCGATGACTTGTATGATGGCTACATGCACACTACATGGAGTCATTGTGTTTGTTGTCATCTCCTAACCCATGATTTTCCCCACACCAGTCCCAAGTGTGTTCTTCCTTGGGTTTTCTTTGTAGTCTTCCAGCCTCAATTTTTGGTCATCTCTTGTGTTATTCTAAAGTGTTATATCCTATGTTCATGTTCCTTCTTACAGCGGGTGTGCTAGGATTTGGGCCAGGGTCACGCCGCGTCTACGGACCTGGAGGGGAAGAGGATGCGCTGGAAGGCCTTGGAGAGCTGGCACAACTAACTGTAACAAACGAGGCTGATGCTACCTATGATGTGAGTCCCTAAAGCAACTCAAAAATGAACTTTCCTTGTTATTGTGAAATTGTGAATGTATAATTTAAGTAAGGATACCGACATCAATATCCATTCTTAAATTATACATTAACAATTTCTTGAGCTATATCATAAGTTTATCTTGAAGTCCACATTCCTTTGAATGTGGTTCAAAAGTATCTTCTCATTTGATGCAGTGCTGCATGACTTCTTTTGCTTAGTATTGTAGTTGGATATTGTCAGTGGTGAGCACCACAAACAAAAGTCTATTCTTGCAAATGTAACTCTGTAAACTCTAACCCTAACTCTCAGTAACTACAAATTCGTAGATCTCTTGCAAGAATGCTGTTCCACGATCACAGAAGCACATAATTATACAATGGTATTTCACTATTTTTATTACAAAACCTGCATTTTCACAAATGCAAATCTGCAAATGGTATCACACTTTCTCAGTTGTGGAATTTGTGGTTTGCAGAAGTGGTTGTGAAAGTCCCAGTACAGAATATGAAAATTTTATTATTATCTTACTTAATACATGAATAAAATTAAAATGAGTGATTGGTATGGTAGTGCTGTACAGGTTCCCAACCAGTTTTTGGAACCATCTCTGTTGATAGTCTAAGGAGGGGTTGGTACTTCTTTCCCTGGAGAGATGGTAAAGTTAAAGTTTTAATAATTACTGTCGCATATTTTTTTTTTTTACCACCCAATTATGAAACTCATTTGAGGGTTTGTACCCAGTTCTGTTTGATACCATTTATGTGATGGGTTGGATTCAGGTGGATTCAGAGAGAGAACTTAAAATTTATAATTTTCTTTTCTCTACCAGCAGATATCATCAACCAAAGAAAATTTTCGGAAGACCTGGACGGCTAAGTACACCTTGAGGTCACACTTTGATGGGGTGCGGGCCCTGTGCTTCCACCCTCAGGAGCCAACCCTCATCACTGCCTCAGAAGATGCCACACTAAAGCTCTGGAACCTTCAGAAGACTGTTCCTGCCAAGAAGTGAGTAATCATGCTTTTTTTCTTGGTGAAAGTCACCTCTGTGAGGCTAGTATGTTAAGAGAAATTATCTTTTATCACTGTAAGAGTGTTCATATCAATAATTTGTGTAATGATTTAACCACTTGGCCGTGGGCCTTATCTACCGTGGCAGCTCTGTCTTGCGGCCTTTATCTCACACTCGCGGTCACTGTAAACGAAACATTTGACTGCTAATAGATTGTAAACCACTCATGCTACATAAATAATTGATACAGGATATTGAAGTACAAACCTTTAGCTATCTCCTGGTAATTTGTGAAGACTAAATGGACATCTGTAGGATGGGTAGTTAGCTCAAAGTACAGGCAGGATGCTATTTCATTCAGTTCATCAACCATGGGTTAATATGTACCGGTTGCCTTCAAAGGTCAGCTTCTTTGGATGTGGAGCCGGTGTACACCTTCCGAGGACACCTTGGACCAGTCCTGTGTCTGGCCATGAGTGGTGATGGTGACAAGTGTTACTCAGGAGGTATTGACGGCACCATACGCATCTGGAACATACCATCATCCAATATCGACCCTTACGACTCTTATGGTGAGTTTTTGTCAAATCTCTTAACTTTTTATTTATGTATACATACTACCTCAACCTAGGGACTGTAGAGTGTAGATCCCCACAGATATTTTGATGATAGAGCCAATATTTTTAAGTTTTTTTTCCCATTTCTAGGCTGTGTTTAGATTATATGCTATAATTATCCCCATATTATAGTTCATAAATAATTCAATGTTATGTAGAATATGCATATACTACATGATTATTATTTTACTGTACAGACCCCTGTGTAGTGGGAGGCAGCTTACCAGGCCATACAGATGCAGTTTGGGGCTTGACTTACCATGGGCAGCGGCAGCATCTCCTCTCTTGTGCAGCTGACTCTACTGTCAGATTGTGGTCCACTGATGCCCGCTCTCCTCTTCTTTACACATATGCTGTTGAGAAAGGTTTGTGCACTTCATATGTTTATCTATGTATAATAATTCATTCTCAGTTTTCCTCTTAGGTAATTAGTAATGAAAAGCTACAGTAAAAGTCCAATAATCTGAACATGGATAATCCGAATATTCCAATAGCCTAAACTCTTTGATGTGTTAGTCAACACTTCAAAGTTAGTGCTGATGTAGCAAAATTCAATATCCAACCAGAAGTAACTTTGTTTGTGTGGACTGTTGTTATTGTTTTGGTTGGTCTCAGAATCCTCGTCTGCATCTCTTTGTGACAATAAATGACAATTTTTCTGATAGGTTGATTTAATTACTTTATTTTTTATATGCATTCTTAAGTAAAATATTTTTGTAGTTATTTGTTTTAATAACTAGCTTTCAAAGAATATGCCAGTAAGAAATATATAGTTTGTAGCACCAATTAATTAGACAGTATTAAAATAACCCACACCTGTATGTCTTTATTTATTTATATATTATGGACAGGTTTTTAATGTTTTAGGAAGTACCCTCAAAAGATGAAAATTCATCAGTACAAATAACTTTCATTCTCCTGCTATTCAAATTTGAGGACTTTTTCTGTAGTTTTAAATAGTAAAAATTACACCGATACATTACTAGAAAATTTGGTATAAGATTTTAGGGTTTATGTAGACATCAGGAGTGCTTACCTACAATGACAAAAACTGCTTGGTATTAGAGAAAATTCTAAGACTTATCAGCTACTGTGTAGTGAATAAGATAGTGATAGAGAAATTATATAACCCAATTTCATTTCTGGTCAGATGGCATTCCCACCTCGGTTGACTTTGTGTATGAGTCGAGTAACCAGTTTGTGTGCAGCTTCAACACAGCCAACTGTGTCATCTTTGACCTGGAAACAGGAAAGCCAGTCACACGCCTCGACACAGAGACCGAACAGGGCAGCAGCTCAATCAGCAGGCAGATTAATAGGGTAAGTGAGTGCTGGGTGAGGTGCTAGTTGAACAATGAAAGAATGAAAAACAAGGGTGTACAATGAACTGGCAGTTAGGATTCAGAAATTATATTGGAAATTATAGAGGCTGGACATGAAGTATTCGGCAATCCTTATCATTTAACCCTTATGTGTAATGATACACTGTATGGCGCTACAGTGGTAGTGTGAACAGTGGTGGTGAAATCAGTCTGAGGCTGGTGAGCTCAGATGATATTTTGTGAGGGAGCAGGTGTGGAGGCAAGGCTTAGACTGAGTATCTTATGGACTTGAACTGTGCCATGAGTAAGTATTAAAGAGAGAAAAACATACTTTTATACAGTACTAATGTTTTGTTTCTATTATAGGTTGTGTCTCATCCAACGCTGCCACTAACCATCACGGGCCATGAGGACCGCCACATCCGGTTTTGGGATAACAACAGCGGGCGACTGGTGCAGTCTATGGTTGCCCACCTTGATTCCGTCACCTCTCTTGCTGTTGATCCCAATGGACTCTACCTCCTCTCGGGCAGTGAGTTTATAATTCTATTCATGTTTTATGCTTCTCATCTATGTTTGTTAGTAATGTACTGAAACTATTTATTCTTCTTGATGTCTTTGACATTTTTTGGGGGATGATACTGGTCATTCATTTTGCAATAATTTAATTACATATCTTGCAAATTATGACACCACAGCAGTGATTCTGATAACTTTATATAAAATGCTTAATTCTGTAGCATATTGAACATCACACATTTCTATAATTCTTGGAGAATTACCATATATACTGGCATATAATACGACTTGGCTTGTTTAACAAATCCCTAAATTTCAGAGGAAATATCAATCTTAACAACTGTTGTGATGCTTACAACAGCCCAGAGGTGGAAAAATAATACAGTATATAATTACTTTGAATTATTCCTTAGGACAGTTGTTTCTTGGAGATGATGGTTTTGATAGCATTAATATTTTGTCCCCCAGGCCATGACTGTAGTATCCGCCTGTGGCAGCTGGACAGTAAGCAGTGTGTACAGGAAATTACAGCCCACAGGAAGAAGTTTGATGAGAGCATTTTCGATGTGGCCTTCCACCCCAGCAAACCCTTCATTGCCAGTGCAGGGGCTGATGCCCTGGCCAAGGTGTTCGTTTGAGTGGCGCTGCTGGACAGTCACACTACCTTTATCCCCACCACACTGTGGCAGAGGGTGGCGGTCTACACTGGGATCATACAGGCACTGGTGACCTGTAATGTTCATTGCACCTCCCTATTCTTTGAGGTGACACAAGTAGGATCATATCCATCAGTTCATCATCATGGAGAGATGCCTCCCTTTGCCTCCCTGCCCTCTGGCCAGCAGCTTGTTGGTGTGTGTTGATGCAGCTGCCTACACATTATTTCGGGATTATATTACTCCCGTAACATAGAATCAGACAGGAGGAAAATTAGGGCCCCATGTGTGGTCTGCTGCTCACCCCTCACAGCAGTGATGAGCCCTCCCAAACACCAACCTCATTACCCACCCTCATACATAAACTCACAAACTGCGCTGTAAGTAATACAAAATAACTTGGATTTTCCATAATTCTTTATCTCATCAGTTTTGTCTAACCTTATTGATAATATGAATCAACTCGGGTTTCTTAGTTTTTAGTAAGCTAATGAAATTTGCGTACTTTAACTTTGTTCCTCAGATTCAATAATAGGCTTGCTGGCAGAAACCCACCCTAGACATGGCTGCTGAGTGTTGAACTTGCTAATGTAGATTACTTGTGATATGCCAGTTTGATCAGCCCATGCAAGTGAGATCCCTTGGCATGCATGCGTCAGTGGGCACTGTAGAAAAGTCATAATAAAGAGTGAAAAATAGTGTGCTGTAAGTGTAATACTTGGAAATGAACAGTGAGTGTTAACAAACTGCAACATAAAGGAGTATTCATCTAGATTTGGGTAATGAGAGGTGAGGAGGTAGTGTGATGGTGAGAGACAAGAATATACTGTATGACTTCAGACAGGTGAGGCAGACACACAATACTCGACTAGTCTTTATAGGGCAGACATTGAAGTTTGCCCTGTGGTAATAACTGTACTGGCTTGAACTCAGAAACTTTTATGAATCGTGGGATGGTTTACATTCTGATATTTATCTGTAAATATGACAGTTCACTCCTTGCTCATAAAAAAGTAGGCATATTTTAAGTTCCAAATGTAATTGGGAAAATTATTGGTCTTGTGTTCTCTGGGGGCAGAAGTAAAGTGAACTGGAGGGTAATGAAGCCCTCACTATAGCATCATACATCTGTTGCTAGTGCTGTACTGTACTGTACTTGCTCCCTTGGAGATCAGGGGAGGCCAGGCCAGTCTTTTCAATCAATCTTTTTCTTCAGTTTTTTATTTATGTATCTATTTTTGGGGTGAGTCATTAACAGCAACTGGAAGATAGAGTTCCTCAAGATTTTGTCAAAATATTTGAAGTCTGGTGGCTCTTCTTTTCAATCTACGAGATAAGGGAACTATTTTTATACATTTGAAATATATTATATTGTATATTTTACTACACAACACCAGTTATTTTCCCAAGAACATTTGATGACAGTCCACCCTCATTACCATCTTCACAGGCATTAATATTGCGATAGTATACAGTTTTTGGACATCATGGATGAACTCAAACTGACTGACCAGTGAAGAACACTTTCAGGGTAGTTAGTTTCCTTGATCATTTGCAGTTGGTACAGTGTACCTAGTGAAGTTCTTACGATAATAACACATTTCCGTGTTAATGATGTTCTGTGACATTACAAACACTGAATGGCATTGCATATAGACAGTTAAAAAATATAGAAATTGTTGATGTTATTGCTTCTTTGGTGATTTTGTGCAAGTGTTTGCCCAGTAAAGCCGGACTCTACTGACCCTTACATGCTGTATGAGATTTATGTTGTAGGTTTTTATCCTGTGTAGCCAAATTGTTCTCTCCCTTTCTCTCTCTCTCTTTTCTGTCTCTCTCTCTGTGAATCCCCATGTGTATCATTATAAACGTAGAGTTCATCACAACTCTACGGCAATGTGTATTATATTACTTCAGTCGTGTGCAAGAAATACCATGGCCTTGATGACAATGACTAAGTATGATGGTTCCATGTAAATGCTATGAAGCTGCCATACCAGTCATTGGATTTTGCTTATCCCATGACTTTTTTCTTGTGTATGGCTTATGTCAAACACTTGTTAAGGAATACCATACTTCTTTTCTAAGACACATGAATGATGCATGACTGCTAAAAAGTGTAAATTGATATAAATATTTGGTATGTGTAATTTATTGCTATTAATATAATTTCCTTTTCCAAAACAGGATTAGAGATGTTAGTTGAGAGCAGGCAGAGGTGAGGGTAAGGGTCGTATTCCAAGTACTTTGGGGCAGTTATTAGATGTCAAACAACCATAGCATAGGTTTGAGTGATTGTTCTGTAGGGCATAATGGTGTTCTTAGTTTGACTGCAAAGCCCACTATCAGATTTATTAGACAGTTGTATTAACTACTCAATTGAGTATTTTTGACTGTGTTATTCATGTTCGACTAGGAATACGACTCTAAAGGTCGGCATTCATTAATGAGATTTGAGTTGTGTGACTGACAGATCACAAGAATGTGTGCATACATGATGTGCAGTGACAGTAGCAGCAATCGCAACAACAGCTGACTCCTGACCCCCTCCCCTCTCGTCTCCTTTCTTTTTTTTCTCTTACCATGACCACAGTTGTTCACAACTCAACAACCAAAAGAACACACAAAAGAGCTTATATGTTTTCTGCTCATTTTGTATACCATGATTGTCCCTTGTCCCTACTCCTCAGTATAACTTATATACCAGCCCCTCTCTTCCCTCCCCAAGATGGATAGAATTAATGTCAGTTCTTCAACTAGACCATATATACATACATAGTCATATCTTTTAAATTTTGATGAGTGGTTTTCAGTGCTTTTCTTTTTATTATTAACCCATACCTGGTAAATTGCATCATACATTAAAATGCAGTATGTTACTCTCTTGAGATATCTCATTACATGACCATTTTAAAGTGTTTTAGCTGTGGTTTCCAAACTATATGTATGGCATGGCAATAATTATACTAATGAAGGTGTCATCTATTGCTACCCACAAATAATAGCTATTTGATTCAGATTTGATGAGTAAAACATGCAGTAACAGTTGTATAATGCAAGAAATAGATGGTGCAGTTGCACATGTGGTTAAATCATAAATATTTCTATGAGACTGTGGTTCGATCCTGAGTGTGGGCGTCTCATAGAAATACCAAAGTGTTTGTTGTATTGTTGATGATGCTTCATTTTGACAAATTGTGTTATTCCATTGATAAAAGTCAAGAAGTTGCTGTGTAAATGTATAAATTATGACAAACTTTTAATGGGTTAATAGTAAAGGGATGACGTAAGATACTATTGTCCTGTCCCCCACCTGCAACCTTAAGATACAGGCCAACATGCACATTTAAATTTTTAGAATTCTGAGGTGATTTTGAAATTATTAAAAACAAAAATGTATTTTTTATTAGAAAGGATACCAAGATGGTATGCTGTTTGTACGGTAGCTTATTTTAACCAGGTATGGGTTAAACAAATTAATTGCAGCACACAAACCCTTGTTTATGGAGTCTTTTAATTTATTTGTTGACAGTCTTAAACAGTTTATGCCCAATGAAAAACCTTGAACATTCATCTTTCCTTAATGGCTTCTAAATTAAACTGAACTATCTTATACATGTTAATAACTCAATGGTACAAGTACACACAAACAATATAGTTGTACAATATCACTGCAAGTGTGTGGACAACAAAACCTAATGAATTTATGAATGTCCTTTAATAGTATGACTGGTAAATAGCAGTGATTAATTGTTGACCAATGAAACTCTACCATAGTAATAATGGGTTTATTTTGCTATGAACCAAGGTGCCAGTTTAATTCCTAATGACAAGTAGTATATGAACCATTTTCTCTGGATGTTCAGTGAGAAAGTTACTTGACTGGTTACTCGACTGGTTACTCAATGAGATATAGCAGAGTGTTAGTTCTGAGCCATAATTGATGCTGACAGAGAGAATCTTTTTAGTTCTGAGCCATAATTGATGCTGACAGAGAGAATCTTTTGAGTTTCTTCCATTATTTATTACTTTACTCTTTCAGCATTTTGTAGAGCAAGGCTGCGGTAGACCTTTATTGCAGTCATCCAAAGAAGTACTATGATATTTTCTGTTTGGTAATTATTCTGAACAAAACAAAATATAGAGTCCCAAAAGTTGATAAAGTACAGTAAAGCAAAACTAGAGAACATCAGGAGAATTACTTAAAGGTAAAAATTTGAGGCTATAATGTGGGTGTGCTGGTGTAATAGGTTGCGTATGTACTGTATAAATCCGATGCCAGATGCAAGTTTGCTTACCTGTAAATTTATTTATTCCCAAGACGACTTTTTTTAGCCTTTTTATTTACTTCTTTTATAAGTTTTGTAAATACACAATTAATGCATAGTTTGTGAGCTTTCAAGCATTGTAAGATGTGTTACAGTAAAATATATTATTTTGTTTCTCTAACTGTCGGGAGAAGCTTGGTATATCTGCGTGGCATCCATCTTAAGAATCTCTTTTTAAAGCTCTGCCTTGTAACTGCTACTGTACAGGCCAGGAGAGGACGGACAAAGTAGTTTTTAAGTGAGGTGCTGCTTGAGTGAATGCTAATGTGTGTTTAGAACTGGTTGCTCCATTGCTTTCCACTTGCTGATAACCCTGTCCCTTTACAATTCTTCTCCATCTGTAATTCATCTTTTCCTTGGATATGTCAAGATAGAAAAGGAAACATGGGAGAGAGCCTAAGACCTTTATTCATCCAATGATTTGGTGTACATAGAACCCTTCCCAAGGGAAACCTTCCTATCTGTACTTGTATTATTAAGAAGGCAAGTTAATACACCCAGTGCATTCAAGTTAGATACTGTCTAGGCTACTGCAAGATAATGTAAATGCATATTAAGAATTGATCACAGCTATATGTATGCCTGAAGGGGTAGTAGTACACCTTCCCCATGTTATGAGAATATAGCTAGAAGATAGTGAAAGGAAGGTGGAGTGCCTCCCTTCGTCTTTAATATCGTAGGCATGCTCTGTCCTATGCTTTCTACACATCTAACATACTGCATCAATCCACTTTCTTTCCCTTCTCAGACACTTCTGCTGTACTTACAGAAACACTTGCAGACATCCATTCATTTATAAAACTTTCAGCTGGAATGAACCTGGTTACAAACCGTTTAACTTTAGCTGCCAAATTTCTGAATCAAGTATAATTTAACAGAGTACCAGAAAGCATGTTCATTCATACAGCTCTTACAGGCTCTGCTCATTATTTTTTTTTATATATACATTTTGTAAATCAATTTTTTAATGGAAATAATACGTGTATATAAATATATATATAATATTGTCTGGGGAGGCACTTCTTTCTGGATTTGTTTTTTTCTTTCTTTCCCTATATGACAAGTGACCTGAATGGTGCTGGTGCATCATGTCACTTGTAACCCCTCGAACCTCATCCCAAAACTTCTCCCAACCACCACAATACACAAATTATCTCCCATTTATAGACACCGCAGGTTACTGTGGTGTGAATCAGATGGTTGTGTCTCGCAGGGAACAAACTAATAAAAATCCCAGGCATGTTTTTGTCTCAGGATTTTGTCTCATCCTTCCCACACTTCCTTCACCTTTCCCACTCCCAAGAAGAGGTTCCATAGTACTGAATAATTCTCTGAAGTTATATTAGTTTTCCTGCGAAATACAGCCAGAAAGTATCTCCTGTATGTACATGTCTTATAGAGATGATGACAGTAGGTCTGGACTGACTTGTAACTAACACACCTTCTAATACAGTATATACTATATATAGAAAACTTTCCTAGCAAAATATGTTTTTCATACTGATTCTTTTTTTTATTATGTTTTATACTGCCTTATTTCCTGTAAAATAAATTGTCTGTTATTTATCCATGACTCCATTAGGGCTTCATGTAAAACCTGAAAACCCAAAGCCAGTTTACAGCAGATTACAAAGTGTAAGTTGAGGTTCAGGACTACTGCTTGTATCCTAGCAACAGTAAGTAATGTAAGAAAACAAACTTTGTGTACTTTATGGCTATTTTTTTAACCTCGTGTGTGAGGGGTATGTTTTTGTAAATATAGTAAAATACAAAGACAATTTTGAAAATAGGTCACCCAAGGAAACACAAGCTCTAGCTAGGTACATAGTATGCTGACACGTCTTGTGTTGATGTTATGGTAGCGGGGAAGGGTCTAGACAAGAGGGTACCTAACGGGTAATACTAGTGTATGATTGCATACCATTCAATGCAGTACTTTTACACTACAGTCAGTTTCTTACCAATATGTACAGGGAAGCAAAGGTTCTGTCTTCCTTCTGCCCTGCTATTGCTTGTTAACTATGTATGTTGTGTAAAGTTTAAGTAAAAATGCAAGAGCATTATTGGTTTCATACTGTATATGATAAGATACTGTATATTAATTTGTACCTTGTAACAATTTCATGACTTCTTCCATGTTGAAGTTAACGAGATGGCTGGGTATGTCAGAACTTTTGTTTACTTCTGTACAGTTTCAGTCTGCAGTTTCTACCCTACCCCGGACAGATAAAGTGAAGTTAACATGAGCATTACTTTTTGTACAGTTTACTGTACTGTGTTGTTTATATATAGTACTAATGAAACACAACATCTACATTGTTTCTTGCCAGTAATAAGCAGCATGGTGCAACCATTAGACATAGAGTATGGCTTACATTCATTTCATTCAGTCTGACCTGGGTTATCTAGAATTATGGACTGCTGCTGTACCTATGCTATGTTTGTGTGAAGGAAGGCCCCATAGGCTTGATTCCCCCATAAAAGGTATGGTTGTTATCCACCTTCATGTGCATAATGACAGTTCCATTTATGCATTGGAGCTACAGTATGTGCAAAACTATTGAAAATTAAATTAAATTAGCAAATGCATTCTTAGTTCATATTCCAGATAACTGCAGGTATAATAAAACAGCCATGCCTTGAACCATAAGCACTTAATGTGCAGGTGTTTAAACCAGGCACCTACTTCATCTTCCAATATATCATATTAATCTCTAGGATCACCTAGCACTAACAGCATGTGTAGCAGAGGTCAGGATGGGATAAAACATGTAACATGAGGTTGATGTATATTCTGAGTTATGGTCTTGTTTAATTACCTCTGGAGTAATGCAGTGATCTATTTATTAAACCATTGTAAATTCCATGAATATTTTCCTCTGTACATCATTGAATTACTAGTCCAATTTTACCTAGATTTAGAAAAAAGTTACTTAATGTACTACCAATAGATATATAGTCATTTATAGACATTATTATTATTATTATTATTATTATTATTGTTTTATTATTATTATTATTATTTTATTATTATTATAAACAGCATTTTAAGGGTTCGGGCTCCCCTTCAGACCCAACGCAGTCAGTTTCCTTTCTTCAGCCATCCCACCTTTACTTCTTTTTCCTTCATGCATGCTGTCCCTTCTCTTAGTCTCTTCCTCCTTAGTGACTAGAAGGTTGTTCTGGCTTAGTAGTCTTCCTTTCTATTTTACACTTGCTCACTTAAAAGGGCTACAGTCTGTAATCCTTTCACATGCTGACATACATGTACTGTATTATGAGGTTGGGATAAACATAATCCTAATCAAACTCAGGATTTGTGACGTTGCTAATGGGGATAAATTTCATAGGATTTCCTTTAGTCTAGCAAACCCAGTACCTTTACTGTATAAGAGGTCTTTTAATAAGACTATAAATACCATAATCATACCATAATTACTTCATCTGATAGTGCTCTTGCTTTTTGCTAAGTTGTCCTAATTTCATGGCTCATCAATGCACATAAGGCAAGTATATAATTATTCCAAGAGATATAAATAGCATCATCCTGTAACCTATGTATTAATTTCATGATCTTTTGGATATTTGTCAAGCGTGGTGGGTTAATTGAGGCCCCCATTAACATATGGTACCAACTGCAACGAATAAAGAAACTCCTCCTCTACTTACAAACATCACATAAGGTACCTAATGGAACCTGAGGCATATGAAAATATGAATAATAGAAGTGAGGGAGAGACTGGCCCTATATGCCTGGGTATAATAGTGTCATGGTACTGGGTCAGGTGATGGTGATGCTATAAGGTGTCTTAACTGAGATGAGTCTTTCTTGAGTACTTTATTTTATTCATACCCCCTCATTGCCAGGCCCGTTATTGACGTGAGGGAGCTGTGGGCTGGGGCCTGATGCTTGGAGGGTGAGGGTCTTGTGACTGTTTAGTTTATCAAAGCTCAGTACAAACCGAGTGGGTTGCCAGGTGTACGATAAAAGTGAAGTATGTGTAATTAGTGGGGTGCTTTTTGTGACGAAAATATCCTCTGTACCCCCTCGCTGTCACACACTTTCCGTGTGAGAATTCCTGGCGCTGTAGGTGGTCACATGACAATTTGTATAGCATGACAGACAAACAGTCTCTCTTCATTTAGATGTATAGATATCAGGGCTGCCCAGAATATAAGTTTGAGTGCGAAATCACTGCCCTCCGCCGGAGGTGCGGCCTTTCTCTACGACAGGTCATAGGATTCCACCCAGGCCAATCATAAGCTGATGTTACTAAATCGGTTCCTATATCCACGCTAGCCACCACATCAGCCTCTGTCGTTTCATCTTTGCCACCCATATTAATTATAAGTACAACCATCCTAACATGCTCGGCGGCAAGCTTTCCCATCCCTCTTCTCCCAGGGCAATACCCCTTCCCTATCAGAGTGATATTCTTAGTGAATCCCCCATGTTCTCCACTACACGCCTCATGCATTTTTTAACTCTTTCCGGCCTATTGCACAGTATCTAATATCCTACTGTTTGAGTTTCCTTAACCCTCTAATCATCTAATGTCTTCCCTCCATCTCTCATATTTCATTAGAGTGCCATAAAATCCTTCAGGGCCTGATGCTAAACTCTTTTAATTAAGTATTTTTTTTACTTCATTCGTAAAAAAAATTACGATACTTAATATAAAAGTTAAAATTTTACAGATATCTAACTCTTCAAACCTGCCACACATGCACCCACAAAAACAAAAATGAATATTGCAAACCCTGCAGGGAACACTATAATGAGTACTTTGTTAACACGACCTGAAGTACTCAGACGAGCTGGTAGTGACGACGGGTTGGTATCCTGACCTACAGGCTTGTTATCCATAATGTCTGAGATGGGTGCAACGACTGTAATGGGATTCTTGGACCTCTTCATATCTCGTAAACGGAAATATTCAACCAGGACGAGTGACATGACCACGAGGAACACCTGAGTGATGAGTGCCACATACCATACGTCGATGAGTTTAAGGTAAGCAGTTTTAGGGATGGTAAGGCTGCCTTGGCTGAAGAATGTAGCCAACACCAGCAGCGAAGTCAAAGACACCATGATTCTGTCCTGAAATACCGGGTGTGATAACATTAGAGAAATAGAAATATTATAAGAATGTGTGTTTAATCACGCGTGCCTCAAATGCCTTATAATTATGACCTGCAGGTATTATAGTTGTTTGTCATTGTTGTTCGTTAATGTATTCTTCACGGGATTTAACTTCATATGTTGAAATTGTTCGAATTAAATCAATGTCGTATCTAAGAGAGGAGGCAGGTGTGTGAAGAATAGGATTTTATTTTGTCCCCCAGTGCATATCTGTGGGGCGCCATACTGAGTAACTGAAATAGGAATATTATATACGTACTGTAGGCTACACTGCATACATTCTGAAGTATCACTGTCGTAGGTGTGTGTGCCCTAAACTTATTTATATTATATGATTATATAGCAAATAGTAATCAGGTGAAGTGAGGTATAGTCATACGGTTATCGAATATTTCAATGTTATAAGCCTAATGACACAGTTTGAACTCACACTGTATAGTTATCCCTTGTATTGGGCCACAAGTTACGTTTTCTTTCATAAAAGCATAACTGGTTGAGATTTTATAATATTAATTTCTTTGTAGATATTGCCAATGATATAGTGTAATATGCTATGAAAATTAATAGTTTTCAATTTCACAATGATATTAACTTAGCTAATTCATATATAAAGTCATAAGTTAAAAAGTTCATGCAGAGATGTAATCATGTAAACTTGAATGCATTATACACAGACAGACACTCAGTAGCCTCATTGCCTTGTGATGGTTGACTGCTGGTGGTGTCAGGTGGAGCTTGTTATGGATGTCAACAAACCAGACTGATGAACAGGTGGGAACATTTTTAGGTATTTATCTAGTCTATAATCTAGACTATTGTCGTTCATTAAGTACCCTGTGATCGTGTATGACATCTGATTCCTCCTGACCATGCCACGAAATAAGATAATTCTATGTATGTGGTGTTTAATGACAATATATGTTGAATGGACCGTTGTTCAAACTTTTGAACTGATACGATTCATCATATCTGGAGGTTGGGACACATCTTCTGACCGTCAGTGTATAATTATTGTTACCCGTACTATAAACTAGATAATTTTGGCTTCGTCAAACATTTCAAGGCAAAACGAAAATTTAAATAATCATAAAGCATTTGCCATCCCTCACTGGAGGAATGTAGGTAGATGTGAACATTATGGTTTGCATTTTTCAAAACTCTAACACAGACTTGCCTGGAAATCGTCAAGGTGGAAGGAGAGAGTAGCATAGGAGATGGCAACCATCATGAGGCTGGGTAGGAAGGCGTTCATTGTGTAATACTTGTAAAGGTTCACAAACTTGAGAAGCACCTGTACACACACAATATATATATATATAAGATTATTTAATATATTAATTTTGTTATTATACTAAATATGCAATTCTTCGTCTATTAGTGGTTGCTCTGTAATTGATTGTATTGCTTGATTAAAGTAATGGGAAAATATTTTATTGAGAATATTTTAACTTCAAGTATCGTTTTTATTCTCTGTATAATATAATAGTTTAGTGCTCAACAGACTGTAGTTATAAACGATGATTTAAAGTTAACCTATTCCTCCAAACTATTCCAAGCAACAGATCACCATTATGTTTGTTCATCTGGTTCTGTTTTCTGTCATATTGTGTAGGAATCAAGACGCTCCAATGTAACAAAAGTAAACCCTTTAATATTCAGTACCAGTATTGATATAAAGTATAGTAATTTGTTAAACACAGAGTTAGGCTACTAGACCTATCGTCCTATACCCTTGATCTTTACAATTTGCTGGATATTAACTGGTATTATAGCCTAGTATGGTTGCCTGACAAATTTGTTCAGTCTGGATGGTGTTTTTTCCAGTTAGAAGGAATATATTTAATGTAATGTTGTCACAGCCAGGATAACCTATATATATGTATAAGTTTTAGTGCATCATGGGCTGTAGTTCATCTCGTCATGTTAGAGAATCCTTGAAATGATAAACCTTGAAACCGTCTGCTGTATCGTACTGTACCACCTGCACTTAAGGACCCTGTGTTGTAGTAAGAAAATTGGAGGTAAATGAGTCCTTCAAATATTGCCACGAAACACCACCTATAAGGAAGGAGCTTGTTTCGTGGCAAAGTCAGGAGAAATCAGAAGCCTCCAATGATCAAACATGAACACAAGGTCCCTTAATTAAGGACCCTGTGTTGTAGTAAGAAAATTGGAGGTAAATGAGTCCTTCAAATATTGCCATGAAACACAACCTATAAGGAAGGAGCTTGTTTCGTGGCATGGTTAGGTGGAATCAGAGGCCTCCATTTTAAATATACGATCACTGGGTCCTTAAAGTAGGCTAATGAAGTTCTGGAATGAGTCGTTTTTCGTGCATTTGAAGACCTACTGTATGTCCCTCCTCTTTTTCTACTATTGTATCCACCATCTACTTAAGGGGGTAATTCGCTTTTGTTACATTGGAGTGCCTTGCTTCCTCCAAAGTATGCCAGGAAACAGGACCAGGAGAGCAAAACTAATGGTGTTCTGTTGCTTGGAATAGTTTGGAGGATTCAGTTGCTCCAAATGTACCAACACCGAATTTCTTCCTTAAGGTATTAACGACTTGTAATGTCATTTCGTTGCGTCAGTTACTTCCCTGTAGCCTAGTCCTAGCCACCATCATCACCAACCACGCCCTCACCTTCATTTTGGTGACGTTGTCTTCGACCACCTCGTCAATTGTCTCCTTCACTAGGTTGTACTCCAGTAGCTGCCTTTTCCCCGAGAAGACAAGGGCGTCCTCATCCTTGGTAGTGTGGGTTAGGTGGTGTGGGTTAGGTGGTGTGGGTTAGGTGGTGTGGTTTAGGTGGTGTGGTTTAGGTGGTGTGGGTTAGGTGGTGTGGTTTAGGTAGTGTGGGTTAGGTGGTGTGGGTGGGCAGGAAAGGCGTGCATGGAGAAGTAAGGGACACCAGGTTAGAATGAAGCGTTATATTCTATGCTCAGGTTCAGGGTAAATTGTTAAGTAATTATGTATTCCTATATCGAGAATCATACACACACACGCAACATTTTGGAGGACTAGCTAAGACTGGGTACTAGTGGGTAGGAACCGGACCTGGACAGGGATTATGATTAGGATGGTGAGGAGGATTACGAACCAAGGGAAACCAGAGATTCTTTAACCGTTTGGAGAAAGTTTCCTAAGGGGGCTTGACATCAGAGTACCGGTAATAGAATAAGAGTTATATACTGTATATAGTAAAATAGACTGTTAATATAAATGAGTGTGGAAGCCTGGAAGGAGATATTGAGTGTAAGTAGAAGTGAATGTGAAAGGATAAGAATACTAAAATAATTGAGAGTAACCTTGACTAGCCTGGAGAATGAGTCTGTGAGACCCTTAACGGTGAAGATGATGGTACAACGCTGTACGTCAAACGGATAATTCCAAAGGTCCAGGTGACAACGGAACTTAATAGTCTTGTGCAACTCGTACACCAAACTGTTCTCAGAGCCGCTGTACAAATCGTCTGGTGAAGTATATATAGAGAAGAGGTTGGTCATTACTTATTTTCCCACAGCTTAAAGTTGAGATGATATATACCATGAGTTCAGATGCAGTACTTCTGAAGAAAGTTCCTGGAATTAGATTATTTCATGTGAAATATGACCCGATACAATTTTGTTAATGTTTAGTACCGTACACAGTAAGTGACACACTGACCCTCGTGAAGGTGAGAATCATCATCAGAATGTGGAGACATTTCCCGAAGGACCAATAAGTCTTCTCCATCTGCCTCGCCAGGTGCCACCAAGCCGTTGGTACCGTCTGTCAGGGTGAGTGATGGCGTCCACACATCAAGAGCCTCCACCTGATTTCTTCGCGTGTCCTCCTGTAGGTTGGTGAAGGAGAGGCGGGAGTCTTTCCACAACAGTCTCACCAGAGTGTCTATCTCCACAGTGAAGGTTTTCAAGTTGAACATCCTCACAGATAATATATCCAAGTGAAAAAGGAGAGGCAATGGGCTGGTGGGAGGACTGGGTGGAGGAAGTCCGGAGGAGTAGCCGGGAGGAAGGTGAGCCACTTGACATTCAAGCTCGTCTGAATGGTCAGGGCAGTCTGTGGCAAGGTCACATCGACGCCTCTTGTCGATACAGGTGCCGTCATCACATGTGAACTCATCAGTCCTGCACACGGTCAGTAGCAGTTGCATCTGGAGTAGAGAGTAATACGTCATTACTAACTGGCCTGTACTGTTCCATTTATGTTGTATATATGCTCAGTAATTGTTATGTTACTTACCTTTCCTGGAGGGCAGCGGTCACCAGAAACTTGCCAAGTGTTGCGACCAATGGGATGTCGTGAGGAACCGAGCATGTTGGCTGTGAGGGAAGATATTAGGCGACTGTCCATCACCCACTCCGTCCCTCTCCACACAACTCGACTGTGAACTTCACCATCATACATTGGTTGATCATTGTAGTAGTCATGCAGGTAGAGTGATCGATCAAAGAGTGAGGATTTACAGAGTCCTCGGAAGTGCAACATTGGGTACCCCGTGAAGTTACAGACAGGACAGGCAGCCACGGCGCAGGGGGCGTGGTACCATTGATAAGCAAGAGACGGTCCTCCTGCCAAGACACATCTGTACTCATCAGTTACTTCTTGTGTGTCGTGTGTCAGGTTGTGGTAGTTAATTGGTTTGCCTTCAGTTAAAGTGAGCCATTGGTTTCTGTTGAGGTCACCACTCACCCCCAACCAGTAGAGTCCACGCCACATGTCCACACACTGTCCACTCCATCTCACCACACTGACACCAAGATATAAGGTTAGGTGTTAGTTGATGGCTCTGGAACGAGAATTTTAGTATCCATATTGCATATATACTGTACAAGTGACCTTTCAGAGTTTCGTTTTATGTGAACGATACGTCTTCTCTGAGAGGAACAAGGATTTTCTCTTTAGGATGTAGCCTATGACCTCGACAACTGTCTTTGTGATGTGATGTTAAATTATGAGGGATAATTACTAACTGTGATATGATTGTGAGGAACAATTACAATGATGATTGAACACATTGTCAATTAATATTTACCTGCTATTGTTAAATGCAAATTTTATTAGTTTAGCTGCTGACGGATACTTTTATCCAGCCTGAGAATGGCGTGTGAATAAGGACCATATGTTGCGTAAGGACGATAAGTTTATGGATGTTTTTACACTGTATTGTGTATAATGTTTGTTGTTGTACCTGTCATAGAGTTGTTTGTTCTCTTGGGAAGTACTCGGGAGTGCTAGATTGCCTCTCAGCTTTAAACACCAAGACACAGCATCTTCAAAGTTCTGCTTTTCTGGAAAGAGCATCATATAGGCGTCATCGTGATGACCCCCACACACCTCGTCCTCATCCACCTCCATCTCTTCCGTCGGACCCGACACATTGAAGTTCCCCTGCGCTAGGCTGAGTACAGGGCTGGGTAGAGAAGCCTCCTCCTCATCCAGACCACATGTGGCAAAGCTCTTCATATGTGAGATGTCCATAGGGAAGGAATAGATCCTCAGGTCAGCAACCTCAGCGTGCAGGGTGTGGGACAAGTCGAACTGTTCATTCAAGATATTTCCCATCACCAGCCTGGCCCCCTCACCGCCCTTCATCACCAGCTCCTCCCACGCCGCCATATTCACCTCCACACTGGCTTCTTCCACCTGGAGGGAAACAGAGAAGAGGAAGAGTTGGTAACATTACACATACTATAATTATACCTTTAAACATTAGCCTACACAGCTCATATCTTGGCATAATAAATCCCACTTCTCTGGAATACACACATCACCTCATAACATTATTGTACACTCTCCATTTCATAACATAACACACCAACGTCATAACATTACAGAGTTGGCGCCACCACCTCTACCTATCCAGAACATGAAAACCGATGCATAGACTTAGTGTTGTTTTGTGAGAATGAAAGTGAACAAACTGGTTGAATGAGAGAGCCGCGGCGGCGCTAGACTGACTGGCCCGTGGTTTTAATATTTTGTTGTATTAGATATATTCGTGTATTTTTTTCATTTGCTATTATTATTTAATTTATATATTTATTTATTTATATATTTATTTTATTTATTTTTGTTTTTGCGAGAGGGAGGTTGTGACATCGTGCTGGACGAAGTGACGGACAGACTGAAGAAGTTAAGCCACTTTTATATTATTTGATGTAGCTCAGTGAGGATACAGGAAGGTGCCAGTTTCAGTCTTCAAACAGCTAATCAAAGGTTATGTTCACTCAGTTTCATTACTTTGTCAAGGCAGGAATTTTATTTATATTCTTCATATTGAACACAGTGCTTGTTGTTCGTGTTTACCCATCACGTGTGTTAGGACAAGACTTACGATAAAATCTTTGTTATAGTTGTGCATATGACAATCTAAAGTTTTGTATTTCTATAGAGACTTCCCTAGTTTAGAGGAAGATGCATGTGTGTGTGACCAAAGTTATTCACAATGCAACACACGGAAACCTAACATTAGAAATATCAGTAGCTACGTACGTGTGTCATTATTATACAGGTTGTTTCTCTATATAATGACAGTTTGTGTGTAGGAAGGAAAACCATCACACATTCTCATTTTCTATGGAAAGTTATACATAAAAAAAAAAAAAAATAGAATGGAAGCTATGAACTATTGGCTGAAGAAGAAAATAGTCCCCGTATTGGAATCGGTGAAGGCAAGTACGGTACCCACACACACACACACACACACTCACCTACCTGTGTGTGAAAGAGGAGGGTGAGTGTGCGAGCTGAGAGGTGGAGTGCGAGACAGAGTGGCTGCCAGGTGTAGAGTGCGAGTGGCAGAGTGGGGGAAGTGTAGTGAAGGCGACCACGGCAGCAACTCACACTCAATTTCTTACTCACACCGTTCATTTCTGTCAGGGAATGTCATGTATGTTATTATACTGTATATATATTTTTTGTCTATATTTTAATTAATAGATTATGATTAAATGCTGAGGGCCCACTAAGAATAAAAATCAAACTAACTTGTCCTCATCTCAGAAACCAAAGAGAGAGAGAGAGAGAGAGAGAGAGAGAGAGAGAGAGAGAGAGAGAGAGAGAAGAAAATCATGTCCACTTTGGTTCGAGGTGCTCCAGATTTACCAAGACACACACACACACACACACACACACACTGTACGTAGCCTACTTCCACCTTTAACTAAGTGATGGGAGCGAAGACTATAGTGAATTATTAATACCATTTAGTACACGAGGGAATTACAGGATGACAACAACACAAACAACAACACAAACAACACGACACTCCACACACATGCGTCAAAGGAGCCTCACAATGTTTAATTAATGGCCCTTATCATCACGACTCTGTTTAACTTTTTTCGAAGGGGTTGGGGAATCCAGATAAAAATAAAATAAGTAATTAGAAATGGAATATAAAAGTGGGAGAGAGAGAGGGGAGTAAGTAAAATAAATAGAAATGGAATATAAAAGTGGGAGAGAGAGAGGGGAGTAAGTAAAATAAATAGTTTGAGACACTAACTAACAGTTCAGTACTTCATGTGAAATGGACCATAATCACATTCACTCCCCCTTTTTAAACCCCATGAAACTCTCCCTCCCCTCCACACACACACACACACACACACACATATACATATACACACACACACACAAATACACATACATATACACACACACACACATACATATACACACACACACACACAAATACACATACATATATACACACACACAAACACACACATACACACACACACACACACACACACACACACACACACACACACACACACACACACACACACACACACACACACACACATCATATTCAAATCAATAAATATCGCTTTTAATACAAGGAATATTAAAAGAAACTGGACATGATTTTAGACCTCAATTACTCATGATTTTTTTGTGTCACGTGAAACAAGCATTTTAGTCCTTAACTTAACGGACCCTGTGATGTGATGTATGGTAGTCAGAAAGTTGGAGATAAATGAGTCCTTCAATTATTGCCACGAAACACCAACTATATAGAAGCAGCTGGTTTCGTAGCATGGTCAGAAGGAATCAGAAGCCTTCAATTTTCATATGCCCTGTATACTGACCGAGTTTTAGCGTCTCATGGCCCTCAGAGGTCTTGAAGCTGAGTAGTGGCATGGCCCGAGTCAGGTGAAGCGTCCTCAGGTGCACACACACACTCATCTGGTGTGTGTGTGAGAGAGAGAGAGAGAGAGAGATAGAGAGAGGTTGGGGGTAGGGGCATGTTTGTCGTATCAGTACATTTTTGGAGCAACTGAATCCTCCAAACTATTAATCCAAGCA
This sequence comes from Petrolisthes manimaculis, assembly GCA_034508575.1. Lineage (NCBI taxonomy): Eukaryota > Metazoa > Arthropoda > Malacostraca > Decapoda > Porcellanidae > Petrolisthes > Petrolisthes manimaculis. The sequence goes on along the minus strand of JAWZYT010003968.1, from coordinate 7,854 downwards.
TCGGAACACCATTATTTTTGCTCTTCTGCTGCTGCATGGTCGTGTTTGCTTGGCATACTTTGGAGGAATCAAGTCATATCAATGTAACTCCAAGTCACACAACAGACTTCTTACTGTATAATATAAACTGAGGCATTTATATTTATTGTCACACCTTTGGACCAATTTGTAGCCTCCTTTTCCATCTATATCATTCTTTAAAAAAAATAAAAAATGTGACTATAGCTGTTACGTCAATATTATTATTATTATTATTTTTTATTTTTTTAAATTATTATTATTATTATTATTATTATTATTATTATTATTATTATTATTATTATTATTATTATTATTATTATTATTATTATTATTATTATTATTATTATTATTATTATTATTATTATTATTATTATTATTATTATCTATTTTGTCAGTATTTCTCTCAGTCAAATGAAGGTGCAAACATTAGTGAAAACGTGTAACAATTACTTAGTATGCATCAGGATTTTAGTATTAAGTATTGTCGTTATTATTACCTGTACAAATGAAAGCAAAGGTTAGGGATATTAGCATTTAGTAATATTATTATTATTATTATTATTATTATTACCTCTGTGAATGAAGGCAAAGGTTAGAGATTTTAGTATTGTTATTACCTCTGTGAATGAAGGCAAAGGTTTATATTTATAATTGGTAGTATTGTTATTATTACTACCTCTGTGAATGAAGGCAAAGGTTAGAGATTTTAGCATTGTTGTTACCTGTGTGAATGAAGGCAAAGGTTGGCCACTATCAGCCTCCAGTACACTGTCTATGGAGGCAACACCGTCAGTCTGGAACCTCACCCCGGGTAGCTGTCTTCCTGCTGGTGGTGTCTGTTGTGTTGTGGTGTTTGGTGTTCCATTCCTCGACTCACAGTGAGAGGTCAGGACACTCACAGCTAAGAGGAGGTGTGTGTACTTCATCAACACCACATATGTCTGTTGAAAGGACGTAAAAAAAATAGTTTGAGACACTAATTAATAACAGTCTAGTACTTCATGTGAAATAAATGGGCCATAATCACAAATAAATAAATAAATAAATAAATAAATAAATAAATAAATAAATAAATAAATCTCTCTGTAGTTCAGTTATGCAGTTAGGTCAATAGGTTAGGTTAGGAAGGGTATTGCAGGTTAGGTAAGTTAGGGATAATTTAAGTAACGCAAACTAGGTCAAGTTAGATTAGGAGAAGTTAGGTTACGACCAGTCAGTTTATGTATTTATATATTTATTTATTTATTATTATCATTTCATTATTACTATTATTATTATTATTATTATTATTATTATTTTTTTTTTTTTTTTTTTTTTTTTTTTTCATTTTCAATATTTTGTATATTACTGGCAGTATTGTTGTTATGGCATAGATGGGAGGAACCAGCAATAAAAAGCCTACATGTACACAATTCGACAACATCTAAGCCCAACTCCTTTAAGGGGTGGAAGTTTTGTGTTGGTATTCTGGAGCAACTGAATCCTCCACACTATTCTAAGCAACAGAACACCATTATTTCTGCCTCTCTGGTCCTGTTTTCCTGACATACTGTAGAGGAATCAAAGCACTCCAATGTATGTACCAAAATAAGAATATACGTGTGACGACATAATTATTACCCAGCTTGTGTCAACACCGCCTCACAGATCGACCACTAACTTCCAAACACTATTTTTTTTTTTTTAACCAATTCACTATAATATAAGATTTGGTGTGAGCCGAGACTTGCAACAACACAATGGTCGGCCGTATAGGGGTCAATGTTGTATATATAGTCCTTGTATATATAGTCCTTCTTGTATATACAGTTTTGCCTTGTGGATATCAGTCACGAGTACACAGTGAATGGGGGTTTCTTTTCAGTCTGTGTGTTTGAGAGTGTGTGGGGAGTGTATATATGAGAGGATTGTTAAGTTGAGGCGTGGTGGTGGTGATGGGGGTTGTGGTGGTGGTGGTGATGGTGGTTGTTGTTGAGGTGATGGTGGTTGTTGTTGTGGTTGTGGTTGAGGTTGTTGTGGTTGACATAATTTTTTATCATGCCTTGTTCTTTTTTTAATGGTTGTATATTTTTCCTTTGACATTTTAGACTCTGTAAATAACAATGGATCTCTGTTTCCATTTCAGACTTTTATTTGCGATCAAGATGAAGAGAGAGTTTAAGGCCCCAGATACACGTCATAGTACAGTAAGTAATACATTATTGTAAGGTAGTAATTTTCTGTTGAGATTTCCATAATTTCGCAAAAAAAAAAAAAAAAAAAAAAAAAAAAAAGTTAAAACAGGTGAATACGGTAGAAGTATTTCCTTAATTAATGATTTGTGTAAAGTGAGACTGAGAACGAAACAAACCAATATTGATTTCATTCACCCGTTTGTGTTTTCCTCTTACGTTTTTAGATCTTATGAAATACGAATGCTTGAGAGAGAGAGAGAGAGAGAGAGAGAGAGAGAGAGAGAGAGAGAATGAGAGAGAGAGAGAGAGAGAGATTTATTATGCTGAAAGAGAGAGAAAAAATTGTTTTTATTATGCAGAGAGGGATATATAGCTTTATTATTCTGAGAGAGAGAGAGAGAGAGAGAGAGAGAGAGAGAGAGAGAGAGAGAGAGAGAGAGAGAGAGAGAGAGAGAGCTGTATTATGCTGAGAGAGAGAGAGAGAGAGAGAGAGAGAGAGAGAGAGAGAGAGAGAGTAGGTGAGGGTAATGAAGGTGTGGATATGATCTTTATGGTAACGAAGTGTGAGATGCCTGGGGCTGATATTGAAGTGGTTATGGTTATGACGATAGTTGAGGAGGTGCAGCAAGTAATGAGCAAAGAGGGAGATAAGAGAGGCA
>JAWZYT010003967.1:177500-178775 GCA_034508575.1 Petrolisthes manimaculis | reverse complement strand
CTAAGCTGTTTGCTGAAGAGGGCGAGAAGCTGTGAGAGGAAGGCGCTGGCAGTGAGTGTACGAGAGAAAGGAGGAAATGGAAGGGGTGGGGGAGAAGGTGAGAGTGAATGGGTAAGGAGGGAGATGACAATGGATGGGGAGAGAGCTTGTACGGTGAGAGTGGAGGAGGAAGATGAGCATACAGAAAGGTTAGGGATATAATAAAGGAAATAAATGGTGGGAGGGGAAGACTGGTGAGGCGGGAGGGATGAGGAATAAAACGAAAAAAAAGAGATACAATGAGTGTAGATAAGTGAGATTGGTTGATTGATGGATATTAGGCGCCGCAACATCGAAGTCCTATAGCGCCAGAAAAATGTGATAGAGAGGTGTAACAGCAAGCAGAAAGGAAATAAAAAGTAATAGGGACAGTTGAAGTGGATACGTGAGGAGAGAGACAAAGATGGGAGGAGAGAGAAAGATGGGGAAAGAGACATTGATTGGGGGGGGGGGGGAGTCACAGATGGAGAGAAACAATGGTGAGGAGGGAGATACAAAGATGGAGAGAGAGACAATGATGGAAAGAGAGACAAAGATGGGAAGGGAAAGAGAGGGTGTGTATGGGTGATATTAGACTGTGTTAGGTGCAGTACAGTACCAGCTAACTCAAGATGAATCAACACAAACACACACAACAACAACAACAACAAAGTCGATCTTAACACAGTCTTTCCTTTAATTTTCCCTGTCGTTTCCTTCTTGCTATTCCTTTTCTCAACATCCTTCTCTGCACTTCCCTCCTCTCCTCTCTCCATTTTATTTCTCCTTCAGTTCCTCCTCCTAATTTACTTCCTCCTCTTTTTAGTATCCTTCCCTCGTTTTATCTTCTGATCCCTTTCACTCTCTTCTTCTCGTGTCTCACTTCTTTTCGCTTAAGTATTTTTTTATCTCTTCTCTCTCGTCAGTCCCAATGACAGCAACACCATACTACCACCTCCCCTTGAATAGTCGCATTACACACACACACACACACACAAAACCGAGCTTAGTGATCATGTGTACGTGTGTGCGTGAGTGTGTGTGTGTGTGTGTGTGTGTGAGAGTGTGTGTTCTCTCTCTCTCTCTCTCTCTCATTCACTTGACTCCAACTCTTATTAGTGTAGGCGAGTCCCGTAATGATAATCACTTTTATAAAGTTTTATTACAAGTCATAAACTGATGCTGTTCTTTGATGAGTTTCTGACAGCTGCCCAATTATAAGTTCATAGTGACATCTATTTCCACCCATTCCCTCGT
>JAWZYT010003967.1:117500-172500 GCA_034508575.1 Petrolisthes manimaculis | reverse complement strand
ATTTAGTGGCAAATGTTACTGTACTCGTATGTGTCACAACTCAAGAGTTCGAAGGAGAGGTGTAAATCGTTTCAGAGGTAAATTTGTTGATCTAGTTAGTACATTATTAATACATGACTAATGTCCTTTTCTAAAGCAAGACAATAATGTTACTCTTGTAACATTTCAGTAAAGGGAAGTGCAAAATATAGTACAGGAAAGCCAATAAAGCTTCTAGTATCCGGAAATTAAAACATAATGTACTTTTCAAGATAAACATGTACTAAAACGAACGTTTATAACGAAGTAAACTAACGATAACAACCCTTTACGACAAGTTTAACAGACTCCCAGTGTTCCTTAAAAATGTCTGCGATGCTTTGCTTCAAGGTTTGCATGGCCTTGGTTAAAAGAGTACGTGTACATGTTGTGGGAAGGATTGGCTTACCCTGTCCTCCACTCCACAGCAAATTTGTTTATTTACCTTACCCGAAACGTATGGTTAACTCTGCTGATTGGTGGACGAGGCAGGAGGGTGAGGGGGAATGAGTGGGCGGGGGAATGAGTGGGCGAGTGAATGCGTGCTCGTTTGCATGTGCGAGTCTTAATCTACTTAAGTGTTCATGCATGTATTGTGCGAGTACTATATTATGCTTGTATTGTGAGTACTATATTCATGCATGTATTGTATGTATGTGTATATGTAGGCGAGTGTGCAATGTATGTAAAGGAGAAAGAGAATAAATCGTGAGTGAAGGAGACAGTGTGAGAGCAAGGGATCACTAGTGACTGAGGGAGGAGTTAGAGAGTGAGTGCAGGCATTCAGAGTGATGGGTGGAAAAATAGCCAGAGGGGAGGAAAAAGCAGTGAAGGTGCGGGCACGAGGGAGAGGGCGTCGCGGGACTTAGGGTGAACAGCAACACGAGGCGCAGGGGAAAAAGTGTAGGAGGGTCGCAAATAGGATGGCAGAGGAGAGTGAGTTCAGGCGGAATAAGAGGAGGAGGAGGAGGAGGTTATGGCGGCAAATGAAGGCAAGGCATTAGAGCTGAGTACAGAAAGTCAAATTACCACAGAATCCAGAGTGAAAAATCATGAATAAGCTACAGTATTTCACTCTGGAATTGAACCCGATGATGATAAATTGTGACCCAAGGGTGTTGCCAACTACAGAGTATGTGGGGTATCTTGATCCAACAGTTCCATTATAAAGTCTTGTCCACTAAACACTTGGCGAAATGTGGTCCGTTTCGAATGTTGCTTAATTAAAGGAAGAATCTTTTGTTGGTGAATTGGTTGAACTGATTATTCCAAATTATACCAGAAAACAGACGCCTTTAATGGTAATAATTGTCGATCTGTTTCGGTATGGAGTGTTTCCCCGTGTCAATAACTGCACACCCGACACCTTGTTAGACACGACAAGATCAATCAGTGGCAGACACACAAACACACTGACCACCAGGAATCTACAAAACCAAGAACATAACCTTCACCTGCTTCTCATGAATCTGTATATGAGAGAGTAATATACATTTGGCACATTGGACGGCCTTGATTCCTCCAAAGCATGCCAGGAATCAGGACCAGATTAACAAACAATAATAATGGTCTATTTGCTTGGAATAGTTTGAGGGAATCAGTGGCTCTAGATTTATCAACACTGTATTACCTTTAAATGTATAATGATATAGTATTGGGGCCTCACAGTCAGTGGTAAATTTTTCTAATGTTGTAACTGTGAGTGACGAGCCTGAGAGTAGACTTAACAGAGTAACTTGTGTATGAGCGGCACAACTCCTAGCTATCTTGGAAAATTATGCAGGTGGGAAGATTACAGCATGTTAGACCAAAATTCATTAAGTAACTTCTGTAGCGTCTGCATTATTTTTATTGTCTTTATGCGTGTCATTATTTTCTTCCAGCATATCCTTCCAGTGTGGTATTTCCAGGTATACATCCAGTACTAACCGTATATTTATGCATCCAGTTTGTTTGGTTAATTTTACATGGAATGAGGTGCATATGTGTGTAGGTTTGTAGACTTGTTTGTCTGTTCGTGTGTATGTATTGTGTGCGAATGTGTGGGTGTACGTGTGTGAGCATTTGAATGAGTGAGTATACGTGTGCATTGTTGCTTGTGCGAACGTGTGTGTGTGTGTGTTTGTGTGTGTGTGTGTGTGTGAGGAGGCAGCCTGTGTGTTTGTGTTTGGGAGAGGTTGGAAGACATTAACCAGCCAGGAGGTGCATGAGAGGCTGCCGTGGCCTTGATAACTTACCTCATTCTCTCGCTGATTACTGAGAGGCCCACTAGGGATACACTGAGTGGGTGGTGGGTGGAAGTAGGTGGTGGGTAGGTGGTGGTGGTGATGATGATACCTAATACTTGAGGTGGAGGTGGTGGTGATTATGAGTGTAATGATTATACTCATGGTGTTGGTGGTGGTAGTAGTAGTAATGGTGGTGGTAATATTATATTGTATTGTGATGGTGATTGTGTTGGTGGTAATTATTATGGTGATGGTTGTGGTAATAATTAGAAAGGTGTTGATGGCATAAATGACTATAGTTTTGGCGAGGGTGATGATGTTAGTTGTAGTTGATTGATTAAATTATTGATTGATTGAAATTAGACGCCGCAACAGCGAGGTCATATGGCGCCAGAGAAAGATGACAGGGAAGTGTGACAGCAAGCAGGAAGGAAATAAAATTAAAAGAGGGGCAGTTAGAGAACTAAAAGGGAGTGGCTGGGGCCGAAGGGGCGCCAAAACTCTTAAAGTATTGTTCACATCACTGCAGGCAATATCCCCCTAAGCAGGGGTGTTAGTTGTGGTAATGAATATGGTTGTTGTTGTTGTTGTTTGTACAATTCATTATAACCATCACAGCTAATGTTTCTGAAGCTGCTATTAACAACCTCTACTAACACATCCACCAGACTACATATTATACCATTACCACACCACCACAGAATCACCACTATATTACAACTATCAGTATTACCACCACCACAATATTACCATCATCAGTATTACCACCACCACTATCAATATATATCAGAACTAGTATTAACATCACCACTACTACCACCACTGCTACTACCAACACCACTACAACCACTACTACCACCAACAACACTACTACCACCACATCTACCACCATCACCATTGTCTTCTTTCGACTGTTCCCTCCCCTTCCACCCACCCACACCACCCATCCCTCAGTTCCCTCCCTTGCTAACTTGATGGGCGGATGGCAGTGGACTCTCGTGGCTGCGTTTTGATCCAATTAGCAGTGTGTGTGTGTGTGTGTGTGGTGGGGGAGGGGGGGGGGGGTTCAGTTGACTGTTGGAGGGGGGGGGGGAGAAGCACCATCCCACGCCACTACATCTATATTCACAATCAACGACAGAGCTTGATGTATAAATGGGATATAACAGCGTAGTTGATGAGGCTCCAAAAGCATCTACTGTATATATCTATATAATTGCCCGTCGCCCTGATTTCCAATGGTGTGGCCGTGACCAAATTGCTACTATATCGTCCTATTACCTTCAAACGTTCCTATTTCTCTCCCATTCATGGCTCTCTATTTCATACATCTTTTAATTCCTGCCTTCCACATCATCCTTGCTTTGACACTCTTTGTGTTGCTACATAACGAAAATCTCACTTATTCGTTTTCCTTTTCGGAAAAAGAAAAAATATACATTTCTCCAGGTTGTGTCACAATACAGTGTGAATACTGTGAGAGCCTGTTTCAGGATGCAGTTTAATGAAATTTGTTGCAACTGATTCGTCCATAAAACGACCCACTTCAAGGTCTGAATATCGCATGGTTGGGATGTAGTCTCTATAATACAATAACAAAACCTACAGGCTCCTCACTCAGAATTCGTATACCCGACTGAGGCCACCTACCATGATGCAGTGACTACAGTGTAAGTACATTTGAACAGCCCTGGGACTGAGCCACTACAAATAAAATTATGACAGACGCCAAGCACATGTCAAATGATGCCACGGTAAGCGTAGTGCCCAAAGTACGTCTATTTTCCTCGTTTTCTGCCAGTACGGTATATCTATTAATTTGTACGTAAACCTCACGCTTACAGCTTATATGAAGGGCCTATACATCACCTTACCATATTTGCCAGGCTTCAATGACGCAGGTCTAATGTTAATCATACTTTGTACTTCAATGCTTTAGTCCTCTGACGCAACATATCCGTATCAAATGGTATATAAGTAACCTGATATCGAAGAACTTTTGGGCTACCGATTCCTCCAAACTCTGCTAAACAACTCATCCCCAACTTGTAAATAAATAGTGTGGTCATATGTCTGTTTCCTGGGTTAGTTAGGGGGCTTCATTAACCCTCCAATTCGCCCACTACGTAGATTCCACTAACTGCATTCCAAGAGCAGGGGTCGATTAGTTGCAGTGTGAGGGGATCGTTCAGGAGTACGACCACAGACTGACGAGTGTGTTTACATACACTCCTTCACTCAGGGTTCACTGTCCAGGATGAGACACAACCTTGGTGGCTTATAATGATGCCGTGTGTGTCTGTAGTATGGGACCAGGGCAGAGGAAGATAGAGGTCTGACTGAGTTCCATGGCAGTTACTCACTCAATCAATCAGTTAACAATTTATTCATAAAATTAGATACTTAATTGTTCACTTTCTCACTCACTCATTCAATTCATAACACCCACTCAATTATGTAATCATTCATTTATTCACTCACTCAATCGCTTAATAATTTACTCACACAATCGAACATTAACTCTCTCATTCAACCAGCCAGCAATATATATTCAGTTGTGGAAATGAAATAATCATCCATATAGGGGTAACTCACGTATAAATTTGACAGCTTCCCTTTGTTTCTTAGCTAATAAAACTTTCCAATAACTAGGTTAACTACCATACTTTAATTTACTACAAGCAGCTACGCACTACTTAATTCATTAACATCATATTAGTGTTATGTGAACGTGAAAACAAAAACAGCAAACTGTTTGAGATACCCATATGTGGATGATTATTTTTGTCCCCGACTGTATGTATGTGTGACAATGGTTATATAATATGAGTGTAGGTGCAAAGTACTATAAAAAACAAAAATTCTGTCGTGAAATCTGGTGAAATTTTATGATAGAGGGTTAATTAAATATACTAGACATTAACGTTACTGTGGTGGTGCTTTCATTATGTTTCACAAGTTATATTAAATCATTGGACAAGACAGCGACACGAGTTTTGTCTTTGATAGTGCAATAGTTGGCTTAAACATATAAATTCGTAACATACATACGTACATACAGTGGCTTTCAGTGGTCACCTCTACACAACAAATTTCTCTACTTTCCAAACTACTCTTAGTAAGTTATGGAGACGAGGTAGGAGGGTGAGGAATGGTGAGGTAATGGTGGAGGGTGGTGAGGTAATGGTGGAGAGTGGTGAGGTATAGGTGCAGGAGGGTGGTGAGGTAGTGGTGGTGAGAAAGGGGGTAAAGAATGGGGGGTGAGGCAGGGTTGGAGGTAGGGTGTGGCAATCAAGGGGTGTTGGGTGAGATGGGAGCAGTTAAGTAGATGAAGGAAGTTAAACAGAGACTTTGAGGCAAGCGACGAAGCAGGCAAGCAAGTAGGCAGGCAGGCGAGACAAGTGAGGAAGGCAGCCGAGACAAGAAGTGAGATAAGGGCCAAGTGAGATAAGGAAAAAGTGAAGTAGACGTGACAACATCATATGAGACGAGAGACAAGTGAGGTAGGCAGACGAGACAATTGAGACAGGCAGACGAGACAAATGAAACAAACGAAACGAGTGAGGCAGGCGAGTAACACGTAAGACAAGGGGGAAGTGAGGTAGGCAGGCGAGACAATAGACAAGTGAGACAAGTGATGCAGTGAGGTAGCACAATATACAGTACAGTACAGTACAGTAGGGCTCTCGACGCGCCTCTGGTAATTACTGTGGGATTTGAAGTGACATCTTGTCTTTGTTGCCAGTCGGCCTCACTCATCCCCACACCTCCCACGTCTGCAACTCTCATTCTCCTCACCTTCATTCACACACCCCACAAACAACACATACACCCAAGACTTTAATCAACTACAGCTCTCTCTTTCTCTCTTTCTCTCTTTCTCTCTCTCTTTCTCTCTCTCTCTCTCTCACACACACAAAACTCCGACCCGACTCCCCCACCCACATGTCCTCAACTTATTATCCTCAACTGTAACTTTCACAACATACACCCACACACACAATCAGAACTTTCTCCCACATACCCCTCATATTCATAAATCCCTCCTAATCCTCACAAACACACACACAAACACACTTTCCTTGTCCACATCATCCACACCCAATACTTTCTCTCTCTCTCACACACACACACACACACACACACACACACTCCTCACCAGTGCCAACACCTCATGCATAAACAACTGCTCAAGGGTGAAATGAGGTCCAACTTGCTTTGTTCTCATGTGACAAGGTGTGTGTATGTATTTATATACATGTGTGTGTGTGTGTGTGTGTGTGTGTGTGTGTGTGTGTGTGTGTGTGTGTGTGTGTGTGTGTGAGAGAGAGAGTGAGAGAGAAGGTTGGATAGCGTACATTAGATAATGCTCATAGACTTTAAAATATTCATAGGTTCTGCCACTATACTTATATATAGTTTAAGCGTGAAACTCCTTAAACATTCCAATATATTTTTCCTTAGAGATCAATGGTTAACTTTGTCCTACTTACTGAGGTCGAGTACAGGTTCATTTCTTATATATTTAACCTCTACATTGTGTAGTGTATCATACAAAAATAAACACGAAATACACCTGTTAAACGGTTCTTTTCCACTTATGAGGATTCTAAACTGATGGAATGAGTGTGTAAACTAAACCCTCCAAGCCATGATGTCTACCAATGTTATCGCCCATCGTCTACTCTTTTTATTCTCGTGTCACAGGCCTGGCGTAGTGTCTGTGGGCAACGCGAGATATTTACACTTTTGTGAGCTTAATAATGTTGGTTTTTATAATATATTTCGGCGTCTCGTCTTAATTTACAAGTTAACAATAAAGCATGAAGAATATGTACACTTTTCTACGAGTATTATGTAATATCTATTAACACTATCTCATATTAAATCATTATAACTTGGGCTTGGTACAAACTATTGAGTGAAGTAAGGAATTTATATCCTTAACTGTTCACATTTTATAACTAAGCCATCGTAACTTTTCCTATCTAGGCCTGCCAAAAAAAATTAATTTACTTCGTATGGGCAACAGAGGGAAGGGGATTAGCTCTTTACTAGGCCAGAAGGATCAAAGGTTAAATAAGATGAACATATTATACACCTAATCGTATTCTGAGGAAGGAGGACAGTTGTGGTCTATAATATATTTATGTCAAAGTTGTGACCGATAAATAAATGAACTTCGTGAATCATTATGAAAGCTCCGTTTGATGGACAGAGGAATCTATCATATGTTTAGCCTGTCGCCTTAATTAAGTGTTCACCAAATTTTACGAGCCTCGACTTAAGGATGAACAAGTTTTCGAGTTCCAAGTGAAGAACAATGGATAAAATCTTGTTCCATCAGGCCTCTCAATCACAAGCCTTACTTCCACATCAAACAAAATGCCAATATATACACTACAACAGTATCCAAAGTACCACACCTCTCGTAATGGTTGTTAGCCAGTCTTTTGTGAAATATATTCAAGCATAATTCTTTTCTATCTTTTTTAGCCTGGCTGAAATGTACTGGCTTATTTTTTAGCTTTTCGCAAAAATACTATGCAAACTAAGACAAATTACACCAAAATTGTACACAATTAGGTAATTATCTATAATTTATAAGCACTGGAATTTACTCCCAACATGCATTTAAGGTCTGATTTATTGGAAGGGAACCTGTGCATTTTTGGCCACGCTAAAGAATTAAAACAAAAACATTATTATTCCTTCAGTGAACAATATACGTGATAGCAGGAGAAAAACAGTGTAGTGGGTGGTAGTAAGTGAAGTATTTACAGTGGTGTAATATTTGTAGTATAATCGAAAAACTAGTGGTGGCTATACTGATTTCCCATGACTCAACCCATAACCATATTTATTCCGAGGAGAATCCCTTTTAATTATCTTCAGCGCTCCCTCCCTCCCTCCCTCCCTCCCTCGTGTTTGGTGTCCATTTCCTCTATTCCCTTCTTTAAACTCCCTTTTTATATTTATTCATCAGCGGTCCCTCCCTCCCTTCTACTTCTATTTTACTTGTTGTCCCTCTCCTCTCTCTCCTCCCTCGTACTGCTGGTCATGACTATGTCGAGAAACGTATGGCCATGGTTTTAAAGGGATACTCTTGACTGTAAACGGAACCTACTGAATCATCCAAACAATGCCAGAAAACAGACTATAGTACAGCCACAATCAAATAACCACCAACACTTTCCTTCTATCGTAAACATAAATCAGTATCATATAAAAATACAATCCTACTATGCCTTATGTCAACTCAACCCCCTCATTTATCATTATGATGTGCTGTAAAATCATACATGTGTTATTTTATATTACCAAGATGCTGACTACAATGGAAGGAAAGTGTCGGTGGATATTAATATTTTGATTGTGGCTGTACCTCAGTATAATGGCTATATATAATGTTCTGTTTTGTAGCATTGGTTGGAGGAATATAAAGCTCTCCAATTCGACTACAAGAGAGTACTGTACCCCTTTGATAACCAGTAACAGGCTTGTCATTCGAATACTGTGAAGTTCGGTTTCCAGTGACAGACACTATATATATCTTGAACGTGGCTTCAGCAAACATGAAACAACAGAGGACTGAATCACTGAAGCACAAAACACGATACACACAACATGTACAGTCGACAGCAAAAAGTTCTGTTCGCCACATCTGAGTAGCCATGAAGTATAGTAAGAAAATATAATAAGCTACTAATAAGAACTAAAAGAGAAGTTTACTTATTTAATCTCTTTTAGTATGATGAATGTGTCAGTTTAGTGATATGCCTTTACGCTATCCTTCGAAGAGCGCTGAGTCAGGCGACAGGACTTTTGCCGCAGACTGTACATCATTAACTTGTGTGCAGTACAGCCTCGGGGGACACACACACACACACACACACACACACACACACACACACACACACACACACACACACACACACACACAACATAAGAAAAACATACGAACGCAAATACATGTAAAACAATCAGTGCCTTGCTATAGCAGTGTGAGGGAGTGGGATGAGAGGGTGAGTGAGAGTAGGAAATGGAAAAGTGAGTTTGAGTTGAAATAGAAGTGTGTGGGGGAGAAGTTTACAAGTGATAGAGAAAGAATAAACTTGTGTGTGATTTCAAGATACTCGTAATAGTAACAAGGTAAATGCGTAATTGTATATCCATAACACAAAGTAAACTAACCTATAAAAATAGTTGGGTCAGTTACTTAAGCCACTTCTATCTAACATTAGGTATCAGTAACAATTGAAAACATGAAGGTATAAATTGTAACATTCTGCCATAACGTAACACTTATAGAAAAGGTTACGTAGTACAGAATTTGTGAACTTTCAGAAGGTGTTATAAATGTGTGATTCTGTCATAACGTTAACACTTCCTTATATAGAACGTTGTGTAATACGAACTTTTAGTGAACTTACAGAAGGTGATTTACGTGTATGATTCAGCCACAACGTAACGCTGACCTTTAGAGAACGTTGAGAATGGGCTGTGTGTGGCGCCAAATGGACCTTTCTCTGTCACTTCCTCTCGGATGAATGGAAACTCACACTTCCCTTTTTTTATATTTTTCTACTATACAATTTTTTCGGGGCCATTCCCTCCCCGACACTTTTCATCCTGACTGACATTACATATACAGCATATATATTTTATGATACGTATTTTATATAATTTACTGTCAGCATCCCCGTCACTTTCACAAACATTCTGTCCACTAGGTGCTGCCTGTATTTTCAACAAACAAACAAATCAACCTCTCTCTCTCTCTCTCTAAATAGTTAAAACACATCAGTAAAGCCCTTTACGTGCTACCATTACATTTGATATTATATATATATAATAATTATAGTGCACTTTTTTCCCTTGAGATCAGGCTGCTGTGATATGATTTTACACAGGAGTTGAGAAATGAGAAGTGTACATCACCTTGCATCAGTTAATGTACTCTTTAAAATACAAACAAGATGCTGCCACGTTATGGAGGGTAATGGTGGAGGAAGTGGAGGCTACTGATTCATTCAATCAAGGTTACAAGAAGATAGTAGAGTGGAATAGTCTACTTCCCAGCATAGCGAGGAGAAATCAGAAGCCGTCCACCACACTCCTATGGCCATGATAATAACCGATGGTGTTTTCCGGACACTGACTACCAATGTAAACTATACGAAGCTGGAACAGGTGGAGAGGGAATGTGGTAAGCGGAGTGAGAAATTCCAGGTACATGTGAGGATGTGAGTGGTCAGGGCTTATGGCTGGGGGACAGTACCACACTCCCTATATAATGGAAAGTGGTGGTAATGATGGTGGTGGTAGTGGTGAAGAATCAGTGGTAATGGGGCTGGTAATAATTGTAATAGGGGTGGTATTAGTGGGAGTGGTAGATGGTGTTAGTAGCAAGAGGAGCTGTGGTGTGTGTTGGTGGTGGTGGTGGTGGTGGTGACGACTCTATTAAAAGTGTTCGGGATCGTAAGGTTGAAAGTGGTGGTAGTGGCACTGGTGTAAATGTCATGACCTTGTGGCTGGGGACTCGTTACTGATGAGGCAGTGTTTGTAGTGGCAGTGTTGTGGCAGTGATGATTACTATACTCGTAGCGTTGGTGCTCTTGGTTATGATAATGTAGTGGCACTGCAGGTGACATGTAAAGTGGCATTGTAAAGCGTCACTAGGCAAGTAGTATAATTGCATGCTCCACTAGTGCATTGACGATGTGGCTGCTTCTCATTACAGCATATGGTAATAACATACCAGGTGCGATGCCATGACACTCACAACTGTCATCCAAAACAATTAAGATATGAAGCTTTTTTAAATATATCACCTATAGATGATAAATGTTAGACACCAACACCAAACACCCCATTCTCTGTACTTTACACATACGTCTTTATTCCGTCAGTAGCCAGATTGTGGTATTATTATACAGCAGCAACTTTTCTCAGTGCCGCTCTGGTTGTGTACTCGCCTCTAACCTTAGTAGTAGTGGCGTGACTTTGGGTTATATCTTCCCCATATTCTTTGCTGTCATCATTCAGTCTCATACCGACCATCAGCTTTGAGGAATAATGTGTAATAAAGTGTAAGTTTCAGAGTAAGATGTCCAGTGTAAGGTCATGTGACCTCATTCATTTTTCTCAAGTCAGAATGACTTCAGTGTTTAGGTAGAGCAAGTATGACAAGAATGACTTGTATATTTTCTCCACAATCCTGCAAACTATAAAGCAGTGATAGTCGTCTCTTGTAGTGTAGTGGTTGTGGCGTGTAGTGCTGTCGTTGTTGTTACGTTGCCTGCTCTGTGGGCCGTCGTGGTGGTATTCACACATGCATAGTCTGCATTGGATTATCCTTCCCCAACGATACCAGTATGCACACCACAACACACACCACTCTGACGTCTGGCTGCTGCCTCTGTCACACAAATTGGCTATTTGCACACATAGGCTTATATATATGGCTGGCACCAAGCTGTCAGTTTGATGCGTCACTATCTAGTGATTTGTACACTGGTCCAGCGGCAGTGAGTGGCACCAACACCAAAGTCGTGGGATACGAAAAGCGATTCTCACACTAATTTAATATTCATATAATTTATTAGTTATGGACGTATTAGCGATCCAGGTCATCGCAGACACAATGTAATTAATTTCTGCCTTTAAACAAGAGGAATACAAAATATTGAATACGAATTCCATGAACTAGGCCAAAAACTCTGCCGTATTGAGGTCACTTCCCAAGGTCTGCATCCTGTGGTTTGTCTTGGACTCACAACTCCTTGAAAGGAAGGGAAAACAGAGCCACTATACCAATGCCGGAGGCTGTGAGGAATAAGAGTGAACGTCTCCAATACAACAACAATAACGGGCCAGTACCAGTGAGGGAAGAACTTTTATTACGTTTTGTTTTATGGTTGTCCTCCTCGTGGCCCCTCCAGCACCTGATGCCACATGATCCCCTCGTGTATGTACCCTCTGGCCTATACCACGACGGCCTCTATATGCCACTCATCACCACTATACCCCGTACTACACACCACACCACACCTCACTACACTACACTTCATCACACTACACCTCACTACACTAAACCTCACCACACCACATCTCACAGCATTTTACAAATCTTCCTCCCAAACCTCCAGGAGGATAGTATACTGCTGGTACATCTGGAGCAAATGATTCCTCCAAGCCATTCAAGACAACAGGAAACCAATATTTTATCTTAATCTGGCCCTGTTTCCTGGCATACTTGGGAGGAATCAAGGCACTCCAATGTACCAAAAGTATACTATCTTCTTAAAGCGTCAACTAGGAAGCGCCCACGGCATTTCTATAATTATGAGGAAAACAATTCGAATGCTCACGTTCAATTCACAGTAAAAGAACCCCAAAACACACATACTGGACATAATTTCCCTTAAGTGTCAATAGTTTCTTCAATGACTGGTTTATATCGGGAGGGAGCGACACGATAGATAGATACCCAATTTATTCTTTATTTACCTTATGTGGTCTCCATGCATATTGCGGCTATACAATATTCACACACATGATTACCCTTGCTACCTGGTGTTTACATTATATTGCCTGCTATTTGTATGCTAAGTAAACATCTTTGTGGTCCCAGTTGCAAAAAAAGTAAGTGTGTGTGTGTGTGTGTGTGTGTGTGTGTGTGTGTGTGTGTGTGTGTGTGTGTGTGTGTGTGTGTGTGTGTGTGTGTGTGTGTGTGTGTGTGTGTGTGTGTGTGTGTGTGTGTGTGTGAGAGAGAGAGAGAGATAGTGAGAGAGAGATAGTGAGAGAGAGATAGTGAGAGAGAGATAGTGAGAGAGAGATAGTGAGAGAGAGATAGTGAGAGAGAGATAGTGAGAGAGAGATAGAGAGAGAGAGATAGAGAGAGAGAGATAGAGAGAGAGATAGAGAGAGAGATAGAGAGAGAGAGAGAGAGAGAGAGAGAGAGAGAGAGAGAGAGAGAGAGAGTGAAGTTGCAAAAAGTAAGAGGGTGTGTGTGTGTGTTACCAGTAAAACAAGACAGTAAAGAAATGTCCTCAGTAACGATAAAGCCACCACAACGTACTCAGATATGTCAGAGAATCGAGAGTGGGAGTGCGTGCTTAGCGTTCAAGAGGAAGGAAAATACATGTGGAGTGACAATGCAAGGGAGGATGTCACCTACCCAAAGTGGTATATTATCCTACCAATAGAAAAACAAATATATCAAAATGTAATAGTATGTAAAACTAAGCGATGCAAAATCCACGAGGCGATGAGAAACCTTTACAGGAAAAGAACGAAACGAAACGAAATGGAAAGAAGATATTGGATAATTTTTTTAAACGATGTGTTCTGACGTGACGATGATAGAATATTTACTAAAAGTTATTAATTCGTATGTAACTCAGTGGTAATACAGTCTATTTTATTCTGGCCCCGATCATACAGAATGGATGAAGTTGAAACTTGATGATTTCGTGGATAATGTTGTGTTGCACTTTTCAGCTATGCATCTGACCGAACATATGTCATTTGATCGTTATAAAGCTTGCATACTTCATCAGTAATACTATATTGCCTGTAAGCCTAACAAATAGTTATGTAGATGCTGTCGAACTTTTTTTTCATCTACATTATAACTTTACATTTACATTAGCTTCACGCCAATAATGAAGGTTCATATTGCCATCTATAGACACACAATTGTTGTAGCATGTTTACATACAATTACTGGAGTATATTAACTTGACCCACAGCATTACCACCAGGCCGGGAAACATGGCGTCACCTTCCTTTGATAACAGTACAGATTATCATACGTTATGGTGAATAGGTCAGTCCATGGCCCAGGTATACCTGGGCCATGATCATAACAGTAGTTTATCGAAAGCAAAGCAGTGGCAGGACTCATTAAGTTGGATAAACCGCAAAGAAAAAGAAATATATGACGAGGAGATTTTACGACCCCCAACTTCCTCCTTGACTTTCTGCAAACTCCGGGGAAGAAGTTGGTGTGAAAGTGAGCGGGTCGCAGTGTGCAAACGAAGTGTTGACTTGAATAGTTAGCCGGGAGAGTTAACGCAGCCGGCGAGTCAAGAAGGAAAGTGTGTCAGTCTGTGCAGCAACTCCTCGTGTTTGTCTGGATAATCTTCATTCCTCATCATCCTCTCGCAGTTTTCTTGTGTGTATTAACTTTCTCTCTCTCTCTCTCTCTCTCTCTCTCTCTCTCTCTCTCTCTCTCTCTCTCTCTCTCTCTCCATGTGTATCTACATCTCCTTCGTTTTTACATAGTGAGTGCTGGCGTTCATATTAATCAATCTAGCTCTCTATGTATAAAGTTTTAAAAGTGCAGGTCTTCTTTCTAAATTATAAAACATTGTAGGTCATTATAGTGTCAAGTGTTCTTTCTTAATTATATAACTACCCACGTAGACTATGTCATATTAAAAGTTCAGGCGTTTTTCCTCATGTATATATCTATGTATGTTATTATATGTGAGTTTGGGTTTGCTATTAGTACATACGTGTATTCCCGTGTATATAACAATGCAGACTGATCAGTACAACACACCATTTTTTTATTTATGGAAAACTCAGCACATTTCAATGGGAATACGGATATATACGTTGTTATATCGCGTACTCTGCATATGTGTAAATGAGTGTGTGTGTGTGTGTGTGTGTGTGTGTGTGTGTGTGTGTGTGTGTGTGTGTGTGTGTGTGTGTGTGTGTGTGTGTGTGTTCGCATCTACAGCATGTGTCATCAGTTATTCCATTTTACTACATTACCGACCTGGGCCAGACCGACTCGGTATTATACCTCTGAAATACATATACCGTGATTCTAATCGGTAAGACCCTTTACATGCAGTGACGTTGACTCTAACGTTACTAGGCTAAGCTAACCTAACCTAACCTTTACATCACGTTGACTCTAACCTATGCTAACCTAACCTAACCTAACCTTTTCATCACGTTGACTCTAACCTAACCTAACCTTTACATCACGCTGACTTTAACCTATGCTAACCTAACCTAACCTAACCTTTACATCACGTTGACTCTAACCTATGCTAACCTAACCTAACCTAACCTAACCTTTTCATCACGTTGACTCTAACCTAAGCTAACCTAACCTAACCTTTACATCCAATGAAGTTGACACTGACATACTACTCGAGGACTTAGAACATCATAGATCTATAAAGGATAAAATTGACTGGATCGATGAGAGTGATAGAAGAATATAAGCAGGAAACGAGAATAGGGAGAGAGATAGAGACAAGAAAGTAAAAAATGAAGGAATAGGAAAGGGTCTGCAAAAATCACCGGACATTAACATTATTATAGTGTATTGAATAAAAGCTCGTGGTGATGTGAACCAAACACAAAAATACTCAGCACTTATCAATATACATGGTTGTAAATAATAACAGCAAATGCATCATCAGAATGCTTCAAATATTCACGACAAACCCGACACATAATTATCAGGGCCGGTTTTGTGACATTTTAAAAATAAGCGATGATGCGCCGGTATCCTCTGCACCCCACTTTATGTATAAATATTACATTAATGATGATATAAAACTCATAAACTGATAATCCCCCTCCCCGCGCTCCCGTGTGTCGCTTTCAGTAACATTATTTCTTTAACTAGGTCAGATTATATACATTTTTGCGCAGGGAGGCTCCAGGGTTGAGGTGTAATTATGGACCTTGGTTTCATCTTTTCCCCCGTTCAATAACTCCTAACTTTAATAACTAGGCATATTCAGGGGATATTTTCAATTCACAGTGTTGTTTTTCCTACATGCACGTAATTACAGCCATTAAGTATCTATACAATTTCAATCATAAGATATTTTTATTACGGGAAGTTAATGACTGTGAAGGTGAGACTGAATTACATCAATATAAATGGTCGATAAATGTTTCCCGTGTCTAAAAAGATTGTTACATAGTTCTCAAGGTAAGACGATATTTATACTTCAGTGTAATCCCCTTGTGTGGGATTTAGGGCCCCGAGGCTACTTTAGACCAATCAATTAAAGGTGGGCGACCAACCTAACTACCCTCATGTAAAGGTGTGAGTGACAAGCAACCCTGCACCTCACCAGACTCGAACCCGTGTACAAATACTGTACCACCTGACCAAGACTGACCTTCTCTACAACTAATTGAGGAATGTCTAAAATACAATGAATATATAACGAGCGGCAAGGTTTACTGTTGTTGAAATGTAAAATGTTTAGGCGTATGTATATTAAATGAATATAATCTATAAAATATCAGGGAGAGAAAAATACCCACATGCTAACGATTGTTTACGTGGGTGTAAAGACGATTCAACCAGAGAGGATGTCAAGGGGTTCAGCTCCCCTTATCAACCCTATTAATATATTGCAGGCAGGGAGGCAGGGAGGCAGACAGGCAAGGAGGCAGACAGGCAGGGAGGCAGACAGGCAGACAGGCAGACAGGCAGGGAGGCAGACAGGCAGGGAGGCAGACAGGCAGGGAGGCAGACAGGCAGGGAGGGAGAAGGGAGACATGGCTTGAAGAAGATGGAGAGTTAAGAAATGGTTGGAGAAGGAGGAGGAGCAAAGGAGGGAGAAGGATGAGATGGCTAGAAGAAAAAAGGAAGAAATGGTTAGAGAAGAAGCACAGGAGGGAGAAGGAAGAGATGACCAAAGAAGAAGGAGAAGAAGCACAGGAGGGAGAAGGAAGAGATGACCAAAGAAGAAGGAGAAGAAGCACAGGAGGGAGAAGGAGAAGGAAGAGATGACCAAAGAAGGAGAAGGAAGACATGACTAAAGAAGGAGAAGGAAGACATGACTAAAGAAGAAGGAGAAGGAAGACATGACTAAAGAAGAAGGAGAAGGAAGACATGACTAAAGAAGGAGAAGGAAGACATGACTAAAGAAGAAGGAGAAGGAAGACATGACTAAAGAAGAAGGAGAAGGAAGACATGACTAAAGAAGAATGAGAAGGAAGAGATGGTTAAAGAAGAAAGAGAAGGAAGAGAAGGTTAGAGAAGAAGAAGCAGAGGATCGAGGAGGAGATGGCTACAGAAGGAGGAGTAGCAGAGGAGGGAGAAGTAGGAGGGGGTGGAGGAGGAGGACGAGAAAGAAAATACTACAGTGGAGAAAATATAGATAAGAGCACTCCTTTTGTACCGATCCAAGGTTATCCTATTTAAACTGGAGATTTATGGTACTTGTCTGTGATAAGGAATGAACAGCAACACAAGGGTAAGAAATGTGGATGGGAACAGGCCAGAAGAAATGAGGATGGGAACAGGCCAGAAGAATGAGGATGGGAACAGGCCAGAAGAAATGAGGATGGGAACAGGCCAGAAGAAATGAGGATGGGAACAGGCCAGAAGAAATGAGGATGGGAACAGGCCAGAAGAATGAGGATGGGAACAGGCCAGAAGAAATGAGGATGGGAACAGGCCAGAAGAAATGTGGATGGGAACAGGCAAGAAGAATGAGGATGGGAACAGGCCAGAAGAAATGAGGATGGGAACAGGCCAGAAGAATGAGGATGGGAACAGGCCAGAAGAAATGAGGATGGGAAGAAGAGGCCAGAAGAATGAGGATAAAACACCAAGACAAAAGTTCCCCATCCTCCCATTACTCAGGGATGTTTTAGGGGGTAAATACAGTTTGGGTACATTAGAGCGCCTTGATTTCTCCAGAGTATGTCAGAAAACAGGACAAGACTGACAAAAATAATGGTGTTCTGTTGCTTGGAATAGTTTGGAGGAATCTGTTGCTCCAGATTTACCAACACTTTACTCGGCCCTTCATAGAACTCGCATAGAAATAATACAGGAATAACAAAAACAACTCAGCGTCGAAAGGAAAAAAAGAAGAAAGAATACAAAAATTTACCGACAAAGAGTAAAAGAAAATCTATTATATTTAACTGGGTAAAAAGACCCACGCAATATATTACTCAGGAGAGGTAGATGGATGAAGAAAATCCATCTTAATCTTGTTGTTTTGGCGTTGCTAACAAGAGTAACAAACAGCCTATCCATCCTTCATAGAACCACATTATTTTCTTTACTAAGCAGCAGTGATAAAGTGAAATTCGATACGTAACTCTTAAAACTAATAGAAGGGAAAAAATCAAAGAGGATTCAAGGTTTACAAATAGCAAAAGAAAGACACACTGGTCCGTACGAGGCTGCTAGTATATGGAGTTGTGGTGGGGAATATATTACTTGAGAGAGAGAGAGTAGAGAGAGACAATTAGAGAGATAGAGAGGGAGGATTAGATTGAGAAAGCGTTAGAGATGGAGGAGGAGGCTGCGTGTGCGCTGGCTGGCATACAGTGAGAGAGAGAGAGAGAGACTGGAGGATGGAGAGGGGTGGCAGTGTGAGCGCGGGTGCTGACCAAGGAGGGAGTGTGTAAGAGTGTGTCTAGGTTCAGCATCACCGTGTGTGTGTGTGTGTGTGTGTGTCCGTGTCTGTGTGTGTGTCTGTGTGTGTGTGTGTAGTCCCGCAACGGCTCGTACACACACACATACATACACTTTTTGCTCGCACACATAACTTACAGGCTCACACGCACATCTCACATCAACTCCAGTACACTTCACATTACTCACACTTACTGTTGTACATCACACATTCACTCACACCTCATTCACACTTCACACACATCAACCTCAAAGACACTCACTCACACTAGATTTCACATACACAACATAAACAATAAAATTTTAGCATCCTATTTACACATACACACACACACAAATGGTTAATATATAATTATATATATATATAAAAAAATTAAGTGTTGCCAGTAGTGAAAAAAAAATCTACCCAACAGAATCAAATGTAACAACTAATCTGAAAGTCATACCAGAACTAAACCAGTAAAATATTAAGTAGGAGGTGTAAGAGCAGCTAAAAAAAAATTGTCCTGGAAATGAAATAATTATGCAGGTGACGAAACATGACGATTCCGTATTGGACCCCACCAGGCCTAGAGATGACGAACACGATGACGAAATGGAGTGACTGAACAAACTTATAAGCACACACACTACTGAAAACTATACTACCTGGGAAACTGAAGAAACAAAAAATTATATACGAATACTCTCTGTTAAACGACACTATAAGGAAAAAAATAACACACACATACACACAAAATAAAAAGAGATCAATTTACGGTACTCATAAATAAAACTATAAAAAAATTCTCGAGGTAAATTGTGTGATGGATTTGGTAGCGTGATGTGTAAGGGTGTGTGAAGACTATAACCACCCACACCCACACCCACACCCACACCCACACCCACGTCCAGCTGGGGTGAGGTGTTGGCAGGTGGGGAGACTCCAACCTCCCCTGACTCCTCCAACGCCAATAAGGTACAGTGATTATTATTATTACTGCAGGTAAAAATGTTGGTGTCTTGTTATTATCATGCAATAAAAATTTCGTAATCATCAATTTGATTACGCCAAAGACGACATTATATCCCAGAGACACAATATCTTTAAAAATACCGATAGTCCATATTATTTACTTATATATGATTATGTATACCGTAAAAATAAACAAGTACCGTATAGTTACATAAGCCCCTACTAAGCTGAATGAGGAGCCGATTACAGACTCAAAATTACACGTCTACAACTGCGGCCAAAAGCTGTGTATCTCTTCTGGGATTTACAGAAAGATGGAAAAAATGAATCTCAGAATACTTTATTTATGAGAGTCGTGAATTTACCCCTGATAGTTCATACAGGGATGGTGATGCTGTGTCAAAAGAAAGTGTGATAATGACCAGCTGATGTCAGAAACTATACTGTACTATTGGTCACAACAATTCGTACACACACACTTATTTTCGAGGGTTTAACAACAACATATAGAAAACATAAGACTACGAAATATAATCTAACAACATTATTATTATTATATTGTAGTACATCCAGAACAATGACCTCTTCTTTCCATATGGACTGTGTAAAAATTCCTGAGAACTTTTAGCTCATTTAAGGTTCGTAAGTAAGAATATGCATATCCGTGGTGTTGACGATGGCTGTGTATTGTGTGTATGGAAGCATCGTATACAGATACCACGCCTTCGTCTAAAAACCATAATATTCCTGGTTACGGGGTCCTTAGTATGATATTCCATACAGAACTTGTCTGATAATATGAAACCCAAAAAGGTGTCTGATAAAATTAAGGGAGCAGAAGTCCGTTTATGTCCTCACCACTGTCACTCTGTATACCCTACCTTACCTCCTCTCTAAACACATCAACGTATTACATGAACAGTTGGCCTACCATCCATCTATACCTCCGGGCTTTATCTATTTTTATTTTTTTATTATTCTTTTTTTTTTTTTTGAAGGAAGGGTTCACACAGCATTTAGATGAAATACTGGATACTTCTTGTGATCTACTTTTCTTACCGATATGTGAATGTCTGGCTAAGAGTAATAAATAACTTAGTGTCCTCAGTGAGTGTACGTGTGTTGGTACATGCATGGAAGTTCAACACTATGTTATTCTTTGTACCGGATGACATATACTTTTTTGGAGATTTAGGTTAATGTAATACAATCCCAAGACAAACTACATCAAACATTTTACACAACTTGAGTACTTATCAACAACTTATAAAACAAACGCTGAAAATATGTACTACAAACGTGTATTGAAGGTCGCATTACTGTACTTAGAAGGGAAGCGATGCATTTTCGTCAGTATATAATTATAACCATAAAAACGTTATATAGAGTGAAACGTTAGAAGGGAATAGATGCATTTTAGTCAAGATATAAAAAAAAAAAAAAAACTCATGGGAAGGGACATACATAGAGGTGGAGGGCTGGCTACCAGTAATTAAGCTATGTCTGGGGGAAGGGAATAAAATGTGGGACAGTAATTGGTGGAAAAGATGAGGGAAGGAAATGTGTAGGTGTAGTAGGTGGGATACTGATGGTAGGAATGTGTAGGTGGGATGCTGATAGTAGGAAGGGAAGATGTAGATTGGACTCTAATGGAAGGAGACTGAGGATGAAGGAAGGAGACTGAGGATGAAGGAAGGAGACTGAGGATGAAGGAAGGAGACTGAGGATGAAGGAAAGAGACGAAAAATGAAGGTAGGAGACAAAAAATTAGGGTAGGAGACGAAAAATAAAGGTAGGAGACGGAAGAACTAGGCTAGGTTATAATTATCTACTTTTATATTTTGGGTTATGTCTACTTTAATATTTTAGGTTTTTATATATTATTTTCACATGGTCCACGGGAGACGGGAGATTCTAGGTGGTATACAAAGTGGAAGGGAAGATGGAACTGAGGGGAGGGGAGGAGAGGGGAGGGGAGGGGAGGGGAGGGGAGGGGAAGGAGGTAGGAGAAACGTTTAAATAAGGGATGACGACGACGAAGGGGGAAACGTAAGGAAGGAGAACCTGCTTGGGGGAAACTGTAGATGGGGAAGGCTGCAAAGATTAAAAGGAGGAGGAGGAGGAGAAGAAGAAAAATAATAGAATAAGAAGACGACTAAGTACAAGAAAAAAGAAAAGAAAAGACGACTAAAAACAACAGGAAAAAGGAAAAAAGAAAAGAAAAGAAAAAGAAAAGGAGAGAGACAGAGAGAGAAAGAGAGAGAGAAAGAGAGAATAAAAGAAAGTGAAGAGGCAGGACGGGAAGGAGTGGAAGGAAGTCAGGGAAGCTATGAATAAGAAAGCAAGGAAAGAAACCCAAAGAAAAATGCACAAAGAATGGAAGAACCACAAAGAACTACTGGCACGATAAAAAAAAATAGAAATAAAAAGCTTACATAGAGAACTGCCGAGGGAAAAATGTGAAGAGGAGAAGGGGAAAAAAACCGAAGGCAATTAAAAAAAAAGGAAGGAAAACCAAAATGAAAGTTATTGTAAAGAAACAAAAAAATTAAACACAGTATGGAAAGAGAGAGAGAGAGAGAGAGAGAGAGAGAGAGAGAGAGAGAGAGAGAGAGAGAGAGAATGCACGTGGACTCTAGACAATTGACTAACGACGTCTCGAATCAATGGTCTGAATTACTGCGTCCAATTCAACCCCCCCCTCATCCCCCCCCCTCCCTCTCCTCCATCTCAGCTTCCTCCAACCCTCTCTCTGTCTTCATTTCCTTCGGTCCTTTGCTTTCATTACCTTCGGCCATTTACTTTGTTCCTTGATGCTGCTGCTTTCTTCCTTCGTTACCCTCAACCTTTAGTCTCATTTGCTTCGGCTCACTTCATTCGTTTCCTCCAGCCTTCAGTTTTCTTTTCCTCAAGCTTTTTTTTTGTATTGTTTTGTTTCGTGCACCGTTCTTCATAGCTTCTACCCTCGGCCCTCTGTCTTCGATCAATTCCTTCGGTTTCCTTCCTTGCTTCCTTCAATCATTTCTTTCGACACAATCATCTGGTACCTTCATCCTGCATCATGCCAATCTTCCTTCACTTCCTTCAGGACTCTACTAATACTAGCTTTGTACACTTCTGTCAGCTCTCTCTATCTACCTCTCTATAGTTTCTAAATATATATACACTATCTTCCCCCATGCTTTCATTCCTCATTCTAACACCTTTTTCAGTCATCTCTCTGTTCCCCCTTTTAGTCCTATACATATCCTCCTTAGCCACCTGTCCTCTCCCTCTCTCTCTCACACCCTTCTGATCCTCTTCTTCCTAAGGCTCTTACTTCTAGCCGCCCCAAGTTAGGCTGGTGTGAATTAGGTGTGGGAGGAATAACAGACTTCAATCTACATCTATTCTTGTACACGGCTACGATGCAAGCAAACTATAATAACAAAGATATACATACATAGTTGTAGATGAACTGAGTGAGGGTGGGGATTAAATACACAAACGCTGAGAGGACAATTAGGAGGCCAGAGGAAATAATTAAGTGGAGGGATTCAAATGGAGACTGGAGAGGTTTCACGATAAATTCCACGAAGCAAGGAAGGGTGATAAATTATAGACTTGGAACTCCCAGATTACGAGAAGAAGAAGAATGGAGGAATGGGAAGCGAAGATGTAATTAGGGAATGGAGAGTAAACATTTTAACCAATTTCTTAAATGATGATGTGATAATGAGGGAAACATACGAACGAAAAAATATAATATGAAAGAACTATGAGACTGAAATGAGAGTTTCTCTCTCTATATTTATACAGTATACATTTTGAGAGAGAGTGAGAGAGAGAGAGAGAGAATGTGAAAAAATACAATCCAACACGTACAGTACGTTCAAGAGGCAGTGAAGAGTATGTGGTGAGAGGGGGGTGCGGGGGAGAGGGAGAGAGGGAGATGGGAGAGGGGGAGATGGGAGAGAGGGAGAGGGGAGAGAGGAAAGAGGGTGAGAAGGAGAGAGTGGACGGTTGAAAGTAGGGGAAGTGGGGGGAAGGTCAGCTGAGACAATGGAGACATTCTGGGGGCAAATGAAGGACTGAGAAGGGAAGGGAGGGAAGGAAGGGAAGGGATGACGGAAATTATATCTGAGAGAGAATGTGAGAAAGTGAGTGAGTAGTGAAATGGGGAAAATGAAAGGGAACCGGAAATTCTGAGAGAGAGAGAGAGAGAGAGAGAGAGAGAGAGAGAGAGAGAGAGAGAGAGAGAGAGAGAGAGAGAGAGAGAGAGAGAGAGAGAGAGAGAGAGAGAGAGAGAGAGAGAGAGAGAGAGAGATAAATGACAGGGACACGGAAATTATACCCGAGAGAGAAAGAGGAGACGACAGAACACAGAGAGACGAAAACTATACAGAAAGAGAGGAAATAATGGGGAGGCAAAAATCATAGTGAGAGAATAGCTAGTATATAAAGACTGGAGACTGATACAAGAATGTGTAGAAAGGCCTGATAATCTGAGAGGAAAGGTATGTATGGCAGAAAACGCAAGAAAGTGAAGGTGTGGTGGAAGAGAAAAAAAAACAGAAATGAGCTACCGTACCATAATATATAAGAATATGTCGTAATATCGTAATGAGAAAAGCTGCGAAAGAGATACCCAGATCAAATTATAAATATCCTATAGCTGAAAGTAAATAGTTAAGAGAGAGAGAGAGAGAGAGAGAGAGAGAGAGAGAGAGAGTTACATAGAGTTACATAGAATCACAGACCACAACAGACCTTACGGTCCACACGGGGTGATCTGATTAGAAGGTTACTGGTAGAGAATGAATATCTCCCCAGTGATAGTCGTAGGTAAGAATAGCAAAGTAGACGGCTCTCTCCCCACCCTCCAATCCCTCCGGCCTGAGCCGTACTGGAAATAAAGTTAGGAGTCAGAACCTTGTGGAGTTGGTAGAGAAAACTCCACAAGGAAATTTTATAGGAAAGATAGAAAGTAGTTGAAATTTGGCTAACTTGCCACCTGTAATGGGCAAAAAATTATTCATTAGTAAACATCGAAAGTCGGGGATTAGATGCAAGGTGTTTATCAAGGCGACGTTTGAAGCTATCTACTGTGTTACATTCTATTACGTTACGGGGAAGCCCATTCCATAAGTTGACGACTCGGTTAAAAAAGAAATTCTTGGATTCGTGTGAGTTAAAAGATTTACCTATGATTTTACAGCCATTACCTCTCGTGTAGTTTGATTGATCGATATTGAAATATTTGTTGCAGTCCATATTGTCTATGCCTTTGATTATTTTGAATACCTGGATTAAGTCGCCTCTCAATCTACGTTGTGCTAATGGGAATAGATTCAATTCATTTAGCCGCTCTTCATACGTTTTGTTTCGTAGACATGGTATCATTTTAGTAACTCTACGTTGGACTCGTTCCAATTTTACTATATCTTTCTGGTAGTACGGGCACCAGGCTTGGACACAATATTCCATAAGGGGACGGACCAAGGAATTATACAAAGTGAGGATTGTGTCTTTGGACTTATACTCGAATGCTCTGCCAATAAAGCCGATAGTTTTATTTGCTTTCTTAATTACTTCCGTACATTGCTGACTGGGTTTTAGGTTACTTGATATTGTGACCCCTAAGTCTGTCTCTTGATCCACGCTTTTAATTTGATTACCATTTAACGAGTAGTTTGCAGTTACGTTACGATGTCCGATATGGAGTACTTTACATTTATCTGCATTGAAGGACATTTGCCAAGTTTTCGCCCAATTCGACAATTTATCGAGATTATCTTGCATTTCTTTAGTTTGTGCGTTAGTGAGTACTGTATTTGCAATTTTAGTGTCATCGGCAAACTTCGATATTATGCATGAGAGACCTTCATCTATGTCGTTTATGTAAACTAGGAAAAGGATTGGGCCTAAAACTGACCCTTGTGGCACCCCGCTCGTAACGCCAGTCCAATTAGATGATTTGCCATTTATTACCACACGTTGTTTACGGTTTCTTAGCCAGTTCTCTATCCATCTTACGGTGTCGCCTTGGATTCTGTGAGATTTTAATTTAGTTATTAAACGTTTATGGGGAACTTTGTCAAAGGCTTTTTGGAAATCTAGATAAATTATGTCTACTGCTTTACTCTTATCATATTCGTTAAAAATGTCATTTAAAAAGTCTAATAGATTCGTTAGGCAAGAGCGTTTATTGCGGAAACCGTGTTGAGTGTCTCTGAGTAAGTTATTTTCCTCTAAATGATATGTAAGTTTATCTCGTATGATTGTCTCTAACATTTTACATACTACTGAGGTTAGGCTGATAGGGCGAGAGAGGCTGATAGGGCGAGAGAGAGAGAGAGAGAGAGAGAGAGAGAGAGAGAGAGAGAGAGAGAGAGAGAGAGAGAGAGAGAATGAGAGAGAGAGAACTATTGTACGCAAACATAGAGATAGAGGGAGAGAATACAAATTACATAATTACTGTTCACACCCCACCCACCCATACAGAGAGAGAGAGAGAGAGAGAGAGAGAGAGAGAGAGAGAGAGAGAGAGAGAGGGAGGGAGGAGGAATTATACAGATTACATAATTACTGTACATGACCCACACACACACACACACACACACATGAGTACTGTCTAAAAGAGGTCCTGCTACCACACGCCAAAACCCACTACATCACAAGTACAAAAGGAAGTATAAAGATGGGTGACGTCTCCTTAACTTACAGTCCCTCATGGCATACACGAGAGAGAGAGAGAGAGAGAGAGAGAGAGAGAGAGAGAGAGAGAGAGAGAGAGAGAGAGAGAGACAAAAGACAGAAAGAGAGGTAGACATAAAGATTGAGATAGAAAAAGATAGAAAGACAGAGGGAGACAGAGATGGGGAAATAGAGACAAAAAGACACAGACAGACAGAGAGAGAGAGTAAAGGAGAGACGAGACGAGGGGAGAGAGGAGAGGTAAGCATCAATTTCACAATATTACACCCCGAGGCCCCCCTGATCCATCAAGCTGCCTCTGGTGACGTCACTTATGTCCAGGGCTTTAATTGGTCCAGATTACCCGTTACGTCACTCCTCTCCCCTCCGCTAATTGGCTCGGATTACCAGAGGCGCCCGCTCCACCAATCATCAATCACCTTCCTCGATCCTTCCTTCCTGCTCCTGCCTGCCTGCTTGGTTGGATGAGAATGTTTGCCAGCTCTTACTGTCTTGAAAACTCTTAATGTCCTCGTTGCCTGTTTATGTCCTTTGTCACTGTTATGGTGTGTCTTATTGGTGTTAATGTGTGTGTGTGTGTGATTTTCATTGTTACGTGTACTGTGTTATCCTTGTTACGTGTACACTGTTTTGTCCTTGTTACGTGTACTGTGTTGTCCTTGTTGTTGTCCTTGTAAAGCGTGCTGTTTTTGTCATTCTCGTTGTTACGTTTTTTGTCCTTGTTACGTGTGTTGTCCTTTTTATTGATCTTGTTATTGTCCTTGATAATTGTGATGTCCCTGTACTTTCTATTGATTTTCTGTCCTTGTCACATTCCTTTTAAAAATATTGTCTTTCTTTGCTATGAATGATGCTGTTTTTGTTATTACCTTCACCAAGGAGGTTAAGCTATGATTTCGATTTGTTTGTCTGTCTGTTAGCAAAAAAGTCTTAAAAAGATAATGTGTGGATTTTTTTTTTATATACAGTATTATTTTATTCATTTATTTATTTATTTATTTATGTATTCATTTATACATTTTGGAATGGTAGGTCTCGTGACTGGCAACAAGTGATTAACATTTTATTATTTATATATATATATATATTTTTTTTTTTTTACTTTTTTTTTTTCTTATTGGCCTTGTAGTGAAAGACTACGTTACTAGACAAACCAAGTTCAAATGTTTAACGTTTTCGGTAAAATCGTATTGAAATGTTACTTTAAATAGTTGAAAAATAGCAAAGGTGAAAAACATTTGTCTCTGACCGAAGACTTTCACAACCTTTCAGGGAATATTTTCAGTTTATATATTAATAGTTAAGGGATGCTCAGCTTTGAAGAATGTGTCCTCTTGTTATTTTTCATTATTATTTTTTTTTCCTTTCCCAGCTTCGTCACGAGTATTTTATTCACTGCATTCGATTCTCTCTATATTCAGGTAATGTTTAATGCCTCAACAAAGTGTAATATCTTTAACCTTCTTTCGACGGTATCATATGTCTTTTTCGATCATCGCTGAGACGACAATTGGATGCTGTGATTGGGATTGAGTTTCTCGTGCATGCAGTCGCTATTATATACCACAGAAGGTTTCGCTAGAAATATTTATACCGACCCAATGATATCTGACCTTTTTATCACATCCACAATGAGAGAAAGAAGTCACGCGACGTCCATATCATTGTTGAAACTACCGCTATGGTAAAATAGAAACCACTAGAATCCAGTTTGTATAATTCATGCGGCCTGGGATCCAAGATGATAATATATTGTTTGCAAGTCATTATCGGACAGAACCACGATACGACTTTTGTGTTTTTTTTATTGTAAAACTACAGTACAGTCACGAGCACTAATAAATATACAGCTTTGGTTGAAGCTTTGAAAAGTCCAATTCATCAACAAACTAATTCCAATGGAGTTCTTATTGTGTACTTATTTACTGTCTCTAGGTATTCGAAGCACACCTGGATACTTATTAGTGCTCGTGACTGTACAGTTGGCAGCTCTTATAACTGGTATACAGTGAGCGTTGTCATTCCACGTTATAAGTTATAAGTGCTGGCAATTATACACCCTACCCTCACCTTTCGTTTCGTGTTCCTCCTATTCACTCCTGTTTGATTGATAAAGAATACAAACCTGCACACCACAACTTTCCGTTCACCATAATATTTTCATCTTTTCCCTTCCCAGTACAATGACAATCACTTTGCGTCATTTTATTTTTACCCTGCATGGCTAACAAACTATTATCTTTTTAATCCGTTTCACTGTTGTACTTCATCGTCTCCATGATTCTTTGTTCACGATTCATTCTCTGATATTATCAAATCAAGATAACCATTTGACTAATTTTTATTCCTAGAAACTTTAGTTCACCTAATTGTAAAACGAGGCGCGCTATGAATTAATGCACAGTAAATGAACAAGAAGCTTAAATGTGAAACATGGAAAAAGACAATCCGTTTTACTGTTTATATAATGTTACCAGTGTTACAATGTTGCTATAAGACGAAGTATATTTTGGGGGGATGTTATAAGAGAATGAGGTACATGTGTACTGAACTTTAGTGAGGCCAATATTTGCAGTTCGCATTAAATACAGTATCGACCAATCGACTGATATTGATATTATCTATTAAGACGTACAGATGGTGTTGAAGGTGAAGGCTCAACACCAAACTTGACACGAATTCTGGTTAAGGACCCTGTGATGTAGTCAGAAAATTGGAGATAAACGAGTCCTTCAAATATTGCCACGAAACACTAGTTACATGGAAGAAGCTTGTTTCGTGGCATAGTCAGGAGGAATCAGAAGCCTCCAATTTTCATACACGATCACAGGGTCCTTAACAGAAACACAGTATATGATGCCAGCTGTGTCTCATTACAGGCTCTTATGAATCAGAATTTAAAAAATAGAAATATAGTTGTCACTGCCCTTGTTAAACTTATTGCTCTCGTCAATAATCTTTATTACGTAAACGCAAAAGTGAACAGACTCTTGTACATGAACGACTGAGTGTACATATTATAATGTGATTCAAGTGCAAAATCGCTCGGCTTATTGATACATTTTTAGAGTTATAGTAAAGTCCTCAACTATATCACCTCCAAACAGGTGGTAACTCTAATTGGATGCAACGTAAGCTCTCCTAATGAGTACGCCGTTCACGTGTGAGGCTCAACACCACAGCCTTCGTAAACAGGTTGACATTAGGGGATATTATTCGTGCCATCAACTCCACCACTCTGACTAACCAACCAACTCTCATCACCACTCTCCTACTTCTCGGCATCGTTTTCTCTCTGCTATCGCTCACCTCGACTCCTCTGAATATTCATCACCTCCCTCCCACTTGGCTCCAATTGTCCATAATCTTCGTTCTGGTGTCGCTCAATGGATAACTCACCCCAATTTCTATCACTTTTCCCTAAAGCTGGATTGTATGTGTTTTGTTTTTCTATCGCTAGTACTACAGTTTATGACTTCACAACTTAGAAGGCCCGACCAGTGCTAAGCTAGATAAACGAAACATTCTCCTATTCAGTTCAACTCGTAGATAATAATGTTTTATAATGGGTACTCACCGACTTGCGTAGTTCTGTGCCTGGAGTGTGTTTGTCGTGAAAGTGCGTAATGGACGATTAAACCTCCGGTCCCTTCCTACTCGAGGTCTGGCACTCAGAACCTGAAAGGGATAAACACCTGATGGAGCGACGCAATAGTCGTTTACACAGTCGTAATCTGTTGTGCTTAAACTCTATACACGAGTGATTAAGATTGCAATTACATACATAAGGTCAGACCTATTCATATAATAAAAATTAATTAATATTTTTATATATATATATATATATATATATATATATATATATATATATATATATATATATCGAGAGAGAGAGAGAGAGAGAGAGAGAGAGAGAGAGAGAGAGAGAGAGAGAGAGAGAGAGAGAGAGAGAGAGAGAGAGAGAGGAATACAATGGCTTTAACTATACAACAATTGGTAGTGTTCGAGGGCTCTAGTAATAGTAGGGACTGTGGTATGGGTTAACGAGTACCAGTATATAGGAACGAGTAAGTAGTGGTGTGGAGAAACAAGCAGGATAATGTAGGATGTGTTATTAGAGACTCGTACAATATAACTGATACCTCATTTACCTGCTCTAATAATAAAGGGCTGGATACACAGTCGCTGACACTAGTTTCTCGACAAATATCAAGTACTATTATTAAACTATTTGCTACCAGTAATGAAAGCGCATTTGCATTCCTATTTTTCTCATCATATGTAATTGAAAGTTCGAGGCATTTAAGATTATAAATGAAAGTTTTTCAATTATTAATATATTTAAATAAAAAAGTATCGCCGACTATGCACAGATAACCAATAGGTTTGTTGTACAATACCCTTCAAGGTATGAGACGAAAATGGCTCGTGTTACGGTTATTTCCATTATCTATACTTTACCATAAACAAATGACGTCAACGTAACTTAAAATCCCTCGCCGTGTCTCATTCCCTCCCAGCCTAAGGTGGTAGTGGTAGTGGTGGTGGTGGCAGATAGTACAGTAACATCATGGTACAATGAGAGATTAAATGTATAGTTTCGCTGTTTATACCACAATATACTATCTAAAAAATCCCTGCAAAACAATCTCATCGAATCAACTGTATGAGAGAGAGTTCGGTATTACTGGTGACGTTATTAGTAGCTTACATTATACAGTGTAAATACATGAAGTGAAAAATAAGACGTGACAGACAGTAGGCTACCAGAACAAGTCACAGTATTCTTGTTAGGCGAGGTAAAAAAAATACATATATTTCGACAATGATGAAAGAGACGTAAAGGGAAAAACGTCAGTGTGTTGATACGACATTCTTTGCTTGCCATGGTGCAATTACTGGTTGAAGAGAAATATGAGTATAGAGGGAGGGAGGGAGGAGGGAAAGTGAGGGAGGGAGGAGGGAAAGTGGGAGAGGGAGGAAGAGGGAGGAAGGGAGGGAAAGTGGGAGAGAGAAAAGAGAGAAGGGAGGAGGAAGGAGGGAGGAGGAAGGAGGGACAGAGGGAGGAGGGAGGAAGGGTAGGCAGGGAGCGAGGGAACGTTGCCTTGTGATTGAATGGTGTGTCTGTGAGCCTTCGAGTGTGATGTTTTACGTGTGTTAATAATATGAACGAGGCCCTTTGATATATTGGAGTGTGAAAGCAAGTAAATAATGATGTGAATGTGTTTTACGTTGGTGTTTGCCTATGTATACAACTGCTTTCATGAATCCCTATTTGTACAGCACATGTATTCCGTTTGCGTGCGTGTGTGTGTGTGTGTGTGCGTAGGAGTACCTGCATGTGTGGGTATGTGTGTCCGAGGCGTGAGAGGGTAAAGGTAGGGGGGAAGGGGGGGAGGGGGGAAAGGCCGGAAAGGTGAGGAAATAAAAATGTTGTCTGGGAGGGCGCCGTACCGTAGCAGTGCCGCGAGGAAGGTAAAAATGGAACCAGTGCCACCTACATATTGCCTCACCTTATTGCCTCCCTCAGCCCCTCCAGGTGAACACAGGCATGAAGGGGGGGGGGGGGGAAGGCGGCGGCGACGGTAGGGTACAGGAAGTATCGGGGGTGGGGGGGAGCGGAGGTTATGGGAAATGGGGGTAAAGGTTCTGAGGATGAAAAAAGAAGAATGGAAAGGAAGGAAGAAGGGGAAGGATCGATGAAGGGGAAGGAAGGAAGAAGGGGAAGGAAGGAAGAAGGGGAAGGAAGGAAGAAGGGGAAGGAAGGAAGAAGGGGAAGGAAGGAAGAAGGGAAAGGAAAGAAAAAGGGGAAGGAAGAAGAAAGGAAAGGAAGGAAGTGCTGCTGGTGTTGAGGTTAGGAAGGAGGGAGGGGGGAGACACTGGAGACAGGAGTATGGTAAGGAGCTTGCTGCTGGGTTTTACAGCTGAGGTAGAAAATGTTAAGTTGGAAGAGGAAACACTGGGAACGAACGTGGGAAGGAAAAGATACAGCGATACAGAGGCTTGGAGTTGTGGAAGGGGGTTGGAGAGTGCAGGTGTGGAAGGGGAAGAGATGGTATGGTGGTAGGGGGTGAGAGGAAGGTGGTTGTGGGAGGGTGTTGGAGGGTACAGATGGGGAAGGGGAAGGGGAAGGGATATGGGCTGGATGAAAGGAAGCTGTGGGGTTGTGAGGGTGAAGGGTGGGTGGTTGTGGGGGAGGTGGAGTAGGGGATATGAGTTGGAGTGGCTGGTGGAGTGGTTGGTGGAGTGGATGGACATGGGGCTGGATGGAGGTGGGTTGAAATAAAAGGGCAAGTGTTGAGTGTGAGTGCAAGGGGACCAACTGAGTTTAACGCGTAGTCCAAAGGGAGCCATGAAAGGGGGGGGGGAGAAGGGGGGGAAGAGAGAAGAGAGGGAGATAGAAGAGAGGGAGAGAGAAGAAAGGGAGAGAGAAGAGAGGGAGAGAAGATCCGCGAGAAAAGGGATGGAATAGGTATGGATGAAGATAGAAGTATGGAAAGAGGGAAAGTGCAATGTGTGTGTGTGTGTAAAAATATGTTTATATGTATCTCTACATATAAGTGACTATAAGGTATATGTAAATAATAAAGGAGGCATAGAATATAAATTTTGTAATACCAGATTATATATGTATTTATCGTCAATTGTTTTAATTATTCCTATATAGTCATAGAATATAAAATTGACACGAACTCTTCATCAAAAGGAAAAATCACGCTTCACTTAAAGGAACCTACAGCATTACACGAGACAATTGAGTTCCAGACATTGACAAGGTAAGTTACTGATACTGTTTAATGGGGCCCCGTGTGGTGAACCAACTGAATATTACAAATTCACCTAAACTATATATGACGAAACTGACTCCTTGGTTATATATGCTAATCAGTGACAAAGTTTGGAGGAATCGGCAATATCCACACGGCACACAAAATCACAGCACCCTAAACAACTGTGAATGAGAAGTCAGCGAATGTTTGGAACTTAATTTGGCAGAATGTCAGTCAAAAGTATAGTGTAACCTCAGAGGAGCAATTTTTGCGAAAGCACAGACATCAAATTAGAGTTAGAAAATGCTAGGCAAGGATATCCATCTTACGGCGGACCAAAATTACAAGCCCTGTCATTCCCCGGTCAGGCAGGGAATAAGGAAGACATCACCAGGGGGACAGCTCTGGGGGATTATATACACTTGAAGGTTTTTCTGTCGTGGCCGCCAATCTCTCCTGGATGATTAGACTTCTTGTTCCGAATAAAACCTCGACAGTCATGCGTAGATCTGCTTTCATACATGTTGGGCTACTTAGGATGTTTAATAATAAGGGTAAGGCATGTGTTAATTAATGTGTTTTGGTTCAGTTTGTCTCTCCGTTCGTGACTATATATATAGGAAGAAAAGGGATAGGGTGAGAAATGTGTGAAGTTGGATGTATGGAGTTGGAGTGGTGTTAGTGTGAGGTACAGACTGGTATTACAGACGAAGGTAAGGTGGTGTTGGATTTGTGGAGTGGAGGTGTGGAGTGGAGGTGTGGAGTGGAGGTGTAGAGTGGAGGTGTAGAGTGGAGGAGTGGAGGTGTAGAGTGGAGGTGTGGAGTGGAGGTGTGGAGTGGAGGTGTGGAGTGGAGGTGTGGAGTAGCGAGGGTGTGGAGTGGCGAGTGTGTGGAGTATAGCAAGGTGGAATAGTGAACATGCAGTGGTAGGTGATGGTTGAAAGGGGAAGAAGAGGTTAGTGATGTGCAGAGGCGAATGGAGGTCCCTGAATTGTGTTACACCAATAGAGGATACGGCTGGGCTGGGAATAGGAAGGACAAATGTGAGAGGATGGGTTAGGTAAGGATAGGAGTGTACAGCTAGGGCTGGTAGAAGATGGCAGGGTCAGAGCAGAGAAGGGCAGGGCAGAGCAGGGTTGGGCAGGGTTAGGCAGGGCAGGGCAGGGTTAGGCAGGACAAAGCAGGGCAGAGCAGAGTAGGTCAAGACAGGGCAGCACATGCGGTAACAATCACTCCACTTTTTCTTAGCCACAAGGGACTGGAATCCTTTGAGTCGCCACACAACTGCCAAGAATGAGGGCCCTAAACTCAACCTTGACCTGAGTGAGTGAGTTTTGGCGTGTGAAAGAGTGAGTGTGTGTCCTTTTGAGCCCGTGTTTATATATATTGCATGCCACTGTCTACCAACAAGTGTCTGCACTTGTTCGTGTGTCAGTGTATATTTGTTTGTTCTCATTGAATATTTATACTTAATATGAGTATGTTTACGTGTGGGTGTGTATGTGGTCGAGATTGTGCAAGTTACAGTTAATATTCGTACGTGTGTGTATACTAATACGAGCATGCGTGTGTACTATTATGTGTCCGTTTTTGTGCTTTTGTATTCATGAGTTTCTCGCTGAATGTGTTACAGTCGTTTGTGTGCACATACATTTATCTTTATGAGTATGTAAATGTGTATGGAATTACGAGTGTTTGAATGGTCGGGGCCTGAGGGCTGTCAGCATATGCGTGCAGGCATGTATAATACTTAAACTAGCATATGCTACTGCGATACACAGACCAACCCAAAGCAGGATAACATGACATAAATTAAAGACCAGACAGCCCTTAACAAGCAAACGAAACAGACTAAACAGACTACACAAGTTTTCTAATATCATGTCAACTATAGACAAACCACAAAGACCATAACAAACCAAATCAGCCATACAGACTAGAACAGACAGACCTTAGAGACAACAAAGACCATACTCGACAAACTGACTAGGCAGACCATAGAGACCACCACCACCACCACCACAGACACCGAGCAAGGCTGTTGATTCACTGTACAAGAGCAGCGACATGAGGGGCGTGTTGTATCCCCCTCTGAACTCTGATACTTGTCGCTCTGTGATATTGACCCTTCCTACCTTCTGTATATTTATGCACACATGGCAGCATATACATGGGACACAATTCCTCTGTTCTGTTCCCACACACACAAAGGCCGGGTGGAACGAGAACCAGGAAGCCGTATAAATCCTTAAAACACCTGATGATGACCTTTCCATCTTTGTGTCTTAAATATCAGGACTTTTCTAGTCGGATAGAAGCAGTTATTATGTTTAAAATATTTATGCTTTTGTCAATCCATTTCCGAACAAAAGACTGATTTTCACGTGCTATGCTTGGAACAATGCCAGGACATGCCAACTGTACATCAACAAATATTTGTCAGAAACTGGTAACGACGAGATAACACGCGTCCATCAATAACTTACATCATATGTTACAATATTTTTTTTTTCAGTGCTTGCTATAGTATTTCATCTTAAGTTTTATCATGATTGCAATATTTACGTGATGTTCTATTACGTACATTGAATGACATTTTCAATGCAGAGAAATAATACCAGGCCTGAATTATTAGAAAATTCGTGAAATGTAGGGAAATGCTAAGACTTGCAGGTAGCATTATTTAGGTAGAGTTTACATAACCTCCAAAAGATATTAATCATATTTCGTCAAATATTATTTATCAGGGCCTGGTATTATTAATCTGCATTGAAAAAAAAATAGAACATCACATAAATATTGCAGATAATGCAAAATTAAGATGAAATAAATAAGGCCTCTTTGGTCCGAAAACGATATTAGGCTTCCACTCCCTCCGAAGCTCACCGCCATTTGACAACACAAGTTAAAATAGTTTTTATCAATATTTTTTGTACTTTACTGAGATCACACACAGCATATTTTATAGAACAAAATATACTCAAAATTATATTTTATATCTCTGGTGTAAGTTAATTAATGTTACATGTCGCCATACACCCTGTATAATATTATATATAATATAATATAATATATTATATAATAAAAATTATTTAGACTCTATATATAATATTATAAATGTTACTATAAATAATATTAATAATGACCATCGTCATCATCATTTTTCATGTGTCAAAAGAGAGTTCCCCCTCATGGTCACCACACTACATCACACCGCTTGCAGCCTCACCCATAAAGTTAAAGCAAGAGTCAATACACTGCTCTGTGAGTCTCTCTCTCTCTCTCTCTCTCTCTCTCTCTCTCTCTCTCTCTCTCTCTCTCTCTCTCTCTCCTGCAGTTCGCTTTCGCATACACAGGATAAAACTTGCTCCTTCATATCCCATCCCTCGGCGCCTTCTTCCGCGTTGTGGTTTATCCGGTTTAATGCTCCACTTTCCATCTCCCTGGGTGCCGCCTCGTAGAACGGCTTGCAGGAGGTGGCTCGTCAGTTTTAGTTCCATTTTATATCCAGTCATTCATCTTGAGAGCGACGAAAACATCTAGAGAGAAAAGTCTCCTAAGTCTCATCAAGCTGACGTTATCTTCCACGCAAGCATTTAGAACCCACTTGATATCAGCTTACACACACACACACACACACACACACACACCAATTTGCTCACCCAACTGCAAAAAGAAGCACGCCAAGAAAAATCCCTCTATACGACTACCACAAACATCTATGGCCTTTTATGAATTTGCACTACACAGTAATGGAGGGGAAGTTACTTGCTTCCATCTTGTTGTAAAAAATTCTAATGCATAATGGATTGAGGGTTCAGATACCTAAGAGCAGCGCGTCTTCTTATTAACTTCAGATGAAAACCTTAAGGACCCTGTGATGTAGTCAGAAAATAGGAGGTTTGGGGAGTCCTTCAAACATTGCCAGGAAACGCCACCGATATGGAAGAAGTTTGTTTCGTGGCTTGGTTAGGAGGAATCAGAAGCCTCCAATTTGTATACACGATCACAGGGTCCTTAAACAGGTAACGTGTCAACCTTTTTCAGATATATCAACGTTGGAAGCAAATGTCTTTTTTTCTTACAGTACACGAGGTAAAAATAACTATTGAACATACGGTGTCTGATAGTCCGGTAAATAATTCACATAGCTATGATGCCCAGGGAATAAACGCGATATTTTTCAGTATCCATCGTCTGAGTTGTCAGAATGTTTCACACATAAATGCACCAATAATATTTTTACCCTGACAGGTAGTTGGGTGAGTAGGCCTAATTATTTCATTGTTATTTGGATTATTTGGTAGTACTGACTGGTCGGATCACTTAATTTTAAGCAAGTTAATTAACAGATCTTCTTGGAAGGCTCCGACATTAAAGGTTAACTGTTGGTCCCAAGAAATGTCATCTTGGTTATTCTTCTTTGAAGTATACTTGTGATACATAATTTCTGACCAGGGAGTATTAGACCTTGGCGTGGCCAGACAAAAGCCATACTCATAATATATATATCAAAGTATAAATCTGGAAATACATGAATTTTTCCGCTAATATATATATATATATATATATATATATATATATATATATATATATATATATATATATATATATATATATATATATATATATATATATTATATATATATATATATATATATTATATATATATATATTTTTTTTTTTTTTTTTTTTTAATATGAAATTCAGGTATGGATGTAAGAACACGTGGAGATCGTAGACGTTCAGGTCAGAAATTATGTGTCATGAGTGTACCTGGGCTATTCATTGCCCGATAACACACTGTCCTCTCAAAGACATATCTATCTACGACATCGTCTATCCGGCTCAGTGTTTGGCGGACGTGGTGTGTACTGCCACTTCAAGGAAACACCGTACCGTTCATAAGAAGTTACTGACCATCTACAAGTAGATTGACCTAAATACGACATTATTTGTTAATTTAAGTGCGCCATGATACTGTCTGTTATAGTAATTTAATTGTAATCTTGAGAAATTGTACATGCTTGGTATGTATGAGCGTGATAGAGTGTGCTGTAGATAGAATTTATCTTGTGGATTTGGTTACTGTTATTACTGGGACTTTCATTTGGGTTGAAATAGACTTTAGTTAAAATTGATCATTCACTTTCATTATACCCTGATGAATGTGTATCGGGTGGCTCACTGAACACTATCAAATTGTAGTGCTTGGCAAACATGCATATCCACAAAATATTTGTTTAAATAACTCAGAAAGAACGTTCAGAAACCGCAAGCCTCCTCCAAGACTGAGCATCTCCCCAACATGGTTATGAAAATCTACGGACTGTGCCATCAATATCATCATCATCAATGGGGCATTTCAACAGAAATTTGGGTGGCAACGTACCATTTGTACTTAGTTTGTTTCCTAACGTAGCATTTCAAATGGATCGTCCTTCAGGATAATGTAAATGTGAACGTTGATAACGTTAGCCCAATAAAGCACCACATCATAGCAGTCTAATATATGGAGCACCAAAGTAAAGAGCAACTAAAGAAAACACTACATGACGTCACTATAGTTTCCGTCAACTAATATAGAGAATGTTAACTGAGCGTTGGTAGAACTTCTCATCAAGACCTCGTCATCAACTTTCGTGTTTGGTGGGAAGGGATACCTTTTTTACACATCTTCCTGCTTCACCTCTCGACCAACATACAGTTCTCTGGATAATTA
The DNA here is from genome assembly GCA_034508575.1 of Petrolisthes manimaculis. NCBI lineage: Eukaryota > Metazoa > Arthropoda > Malacostraca > Decapoda > Porcellanidae > Petrolisthes > Petrolisthes manimaculis. The sequence continues at coordinate 133,682 of JAWZYT010003967.1, read as the reverse complement.
TTTTATCCTTTTTGACCTTCCTTTTCTCCCAAAGTATCTATTTCCCTCTTCGTCCCATCCTTTCCCTTTCCTACTAGTTTCATTTTATCCCATCCAACTATTCTCGCCCCCCTTCCACCTCCACACTCTTTTGTCGAACCCCTCCCCTCCCTCCCCTCCTTACTTGCCGCCTTCTCGACCCTCCACCCTTCCATCGACACTCCCTCCTCCCACACTCCTCCCTCACTCCTTCTTGTCCCTGAGGCATAAGCTCCCACTCGAGTTGGACTGACATGAGGGAGTGGGAGGAGGGACGGGGTCTGAGGAGCGGGGAGACGAAAAGGTAAGCAGGAGATACCAGGACAAGGATTTGGAGTAGGAACCTAAGTAGAACCTAAGAAGATTAAAAGAATAGGACACATAATAGGAAGAAGAGACGAAAGAAAAACGAATTAAAAGGTAGAAATAAAAAAGGAAAGCAGAAAATCAAGCGAGAAACTCAGGAGAGCCGGAGAAGAAAAAGTACCTGACCACGAAAAATAATGGAAAGGTGTCTGGGAAAGGAGTGGCAGAGGATGAGAAAGGAGATTAAAGGATAAGAAAGTAGAGGTCAGAAAGGAAGAAAAGGAAGAGAGAGTGGCCGAGGTGTAAGAAGCAACCTAGAATAGATGGAAAAAGCAAGGGATGAAAGGAGAAAATGGAAATGGATGAATGGAAGCGAAAAAACTAGAGAAACTGGGGATGAAAGGGGAGAGACAGACGAGGAGGAAAAATGTGACCTGGAAGGGAAGACGAGGGAAATGAAAATAGAGAAAAAGGGAAGAGATGGAAGCGAGGGGAAGAGAAACTGGGGCATGGAAGATTGTGGGAGAGAAGAGACAGAGATGAATTTAAAAAAAAGAGAGAGAGAGAGAGAGAAACAGGACACAGGGGGAGACTGAAATGGGGTCACGAATTAGAGAGACTGACAAAATACAAGTACGGGGGATATGGGAGGAGGAGGATGGGTAGTGCAGATGAAGGAATGAGGGAGTGGGCGAGGGAGGAGGGAAATGGGAGAAATGGGGACGAAAGATGAGGGCGAGTTTCGAGGGAGGGGAGGGAAGATGGTTATTGGGAGGGGAAATGGGGAGGGGCAAGAAAAGGCAATGGGAGAATGAGAGGGGGGGGCAAGGGAAGGAAATGGGGGGGAATGAGAGGTGAGAGGGTGAGTCAAGGGAAGGGGAGTTATTGGGATGTGAGATGGGGAGGGAGAAGATGGGCATGGGGGAGGGACAAGAGGGGGAGGGGGGAGGTGGACATGGGGGATGGACAAGAGGGGGAGGGACAAGAGGGGGAGGAACAAGAGGGGGAGCGACACGAGCCAGGACTGGTAGACATGTGGACCTCATGACCAACTTCAGCAGCTTCCGTTTGCTGACCTAAGCGGGACCCCATGCCATCCCCCCCCCCCAACAACCTTCCTTCCCCGGATTACGAGCCACCCCCACCCCACCCCCACCCCCCGCACCTCCCTGAAAGATTAACTCATAGCGCAGGGATGAAGGGAGGCAAGGAAGGAGGGATGAAAGAAAGGAAGTGATAAATGAAGGAAGAGAGGGAACGAGAAAGCGAAGTACCGTATCTCAGGACACACACACACACACACACACACACACACACACACACACATCACGTTCTCTATGTTGGAATGTTATATTATTCTCTTTCACTACAGCCGTGATGAAACTGAATATGCAAAACATCAATCATCTTCCCTCATCCCTTGTGTCTGGCTCACCCCTTCCTACGCGGCGGGTCATAGCGGGATGATAGGAGATAGAGAGAGAGAGAGAGAGAGAGAGAGAGAGAGAGAGAGAGAGAGAGAGAGAGAGAGAGAGAGAGAGAGAGAGAGAGAGAGAGAGAGAGAGATTGCGTTTGTGACCTAACTCCCACAGAGGGGCCAACTATACACAGGTGTTAGAGAAAGATGAATGACTGTGTGTGAAGTGAGAAACAGAATCTGACCTGTAACTCTAGAATTATACAAAAAAAAAAAAATTACCTCTACGGATTTTTTTCTCTAAAAATTAATAATACACAGTCAGACCTGGAAGAGAACTAAAAATATTGATAAAACTCGTGGGCACCAATGTAAAAAGACGGGTGTGAATGCTATCTTAAAAACACTAGTGCTAAAAAAATACACCACTTCATCTTCGGTTTAGAAAAATAGTGTTTGTGCTGTTGTGACGAAGCTTTCCACGAACCGGAGAGGGGAGGAAGAGGGGTGGGGAGGGGGAAGGGGGAGGGAACGAAGGAAGGAAAAAGGAAGGAAGGAAGGAGGAAGAAATGGGTGAAGGATGAAGGAAGGGGGAAGAAAGGAGGATGGAAGAGGGAAGGGGGAAAGAAGAGGGGTGGGGAGGAAGGGGGAAGAAAGAGCGGTGGGGAGGAAGAGGGAAGGGGGAAGGAAGAGGGGTGGGGAGGAAGAGGGGTGGGAAGGAAGGAAGGAAGGAAAAGGGAAGGAAGGAAGGAAGGGGGAAAGGAAAAAGGAAGGTGGGAGGAGTGGGTAGAGGAGTAAGGGATAGTGGGGAAACAAGGGGCAATGGGGAGCGTGATGGACGATGGGGTGATGGGGAACGAGGGGTTATCGAGAGCGAGGGGCAGTGGGAAAGGACAAGGATAATGGGGAGGGTGAGGGTTAAGGGTGAGGGCGAGGGGAGAGAATTGCAAATCAGAGAGGGCGAAATGAGTCAAGGGTCAGGATCGGGGTCAGGGGGGAAGATGAGAGGGAGGCTGGAGGGTAAACTGGAGAGTGGGGCAGGGAAGACAAAGTGTGACACGGAGACTAAATAAACTTGTGTCAAGAAGTGGGTCAGGTGTATGAAAACACGAGAGATGAAACAATGAATTATGGGAAGAGATGTAAAAACTGTAGTACGTCACTGAATTTCAGAGAATTTGGACATGATGTGTAGTAGAATATTGGGAAGCAAGTTGAATGTGAATATTGAGAAGCAAGCTGAATGTAAAGCAGCCATGTCAGGGGATGTAACACGACAAGGGAAGTGTGAAATTTTAATCCTAAGAGCATCTGTATTATGAACAAAACCACTGTATGATATAAAGTTTATTAAAATTTCACAGACTGGAACAGAAACAGAAGCAGAATGGCAAAAGCGTGTTCAAGCCCTTGTATGAATAAAAAAACCAAAAGTCTTCGAAGTGACAGAACAAAAATAGATAAAAAAAAGACAGAAAGACAAATGCAGAGGGAAGAGAAACAAAGAAACACAATTAGAGAAAATAAAAAAAAATAATGATAGACCATGAAAAACAGAGACAAAGACAAAGACAAAGACAAAGAGTAACTAGAAAGAGAGATATATGATTGACGGTCGAATGGGAGACAGAGAGACAGGACGTGAGAGTATGTGAGATTGTGTGAGAGAAGGAATGCGAGAGACAGAAAGAGCGGAAGAATGCAGAGGAATGGGGAGGGGAGAGGAGGGAGAAAGGGGGGAGGAAGATAAAGGGAGGGGAGGAGGGAGGGGGGAGGGGGAGGGGGAGGGGGGAGGGGGAGGGGGGAGGGGGGAGGAGGGGGAGAGGGGGATGAGGGAGGGGGGAGGGAGGGGGGAGTAAGGTAAAGGGAGGGAGGAAGGAGGAGGGAGGGGGAGGGGGAGAGGGGAGGATAGAGTGACAGGCCAGGGCGTGTCATATGAAAACTAGAGTCGTGTCCGGGATGCAAGGTCAAGGGGCAGGAGGCTAGGGGGTGGGGGGGGGGAGGTTAGGTCGGGTCAGGTCAGGTCAACAAGGCAAAAGAAACCCCAATTATGAACGAACAAACTCACATGCAAAGGAAACCAGTAATGCAAAGGAAACCACACACACACACACACACACACACAAAAAAAAAAAAAAAAAAAAAAAAAAAATAATAATAATAATAATAAAAAAATAATAATAATAATAATAATAATAATAATATATATATATAGTGAACATATTGCAACACGAATATAATATTTACAAGGGAATACAAAGATAAAAGCAAAGAAGAGAAAGAGAAACACAGATACTGTTTTAGGTCTATCATAGAAAAATAATTTAACGACCTCTTCCCGGTGCTCATAAAAGGTTGTTGCCTGTGAGTAATAAAGATGAGGCTAGAGGAATGTTTGTTGTTATCAGAAATGTGTGTGTGGGGGGGGAGGCATGGGGGAGGGATAAAGAACCAGGAGGGGAGAATGAAAGAGAGGGTGATGGGCGAAAGGGAATATGAGGAATGAAAGGCAGAATGAGAGAGATTGAGAGAGAGAGAGAGAGAGAGAGAGAGAGAGAGAGAGAGAGAGAGAGAGAGAGAGAGAGAGAGAGAGAGAGAGAGATAGAGAGAGAGAGAGAGAGAGAGAGAGAAGGTGAAAGTGAGGGGTGGGTGAAGGGAAACAAGACTGCATGGTAGGTGAGGTTAAAGTTCAGGGGATAGGGGTGAAGTGGAGGGTGACGTCTGGGTGACACGATGTAACCCATATGAGAGAAGTTGGGGGGAAATTTGTATACAGGCACACCCTACTTCACACTGTCACACACTAATCCTTTATACACTGTCACACTCTCTATACATTCACACTTTCCTATTCACTGTCACGTTTCCTTCCTCCACACACTATTAAACCATTCTCTTCTACACAATGTCTCACTATTCTCTACACACTGTCACACACTAATTTTATATACACTGTCACACTCTCCTCTTCTACAGATTGTCTCACTCTCATCTACACACTGTCACATTCTCACACTCCTCTACACACCGTCACACTTTCCTCCCCTACACAGTCAAACTATCCATACAGTCACACTTTCCTGTACACTGTCACACTCTCCTCCTCCACACCCTTGACACCCTCCTCTTTACTCTGTCACACTCCCCCCCTCCTTCCAAACACCAACACACCCTCCACCACCACAACACACCCACCACCAGTCCTCCCCTCAGCCCTCAGCCTCCCCTTCCCTACTCCTTCTCTTGTGTACCTACTCCTTCTCTTGTGTACAAAATAAAATACATCTCAAAATCGACTCTCCCTCCCCCAAGGCTGTCACACAATTTTCCATTATGTAAGATGAAATGTCAGAAACGGCACCAGCCAGAAGTGAAATACTATTTTTTTTTCCCCGTAATATAAAATTTTTGAGAAATGTAACTGCAACACACAACGTTTTTATGTTGTTTATTCAGGTTATATATACACAAATTTATGACAAAATACTTTAGTTACATGATTATTTACAAAACTAGAAGAACATCGCTGAACATTCTGTGATATCCACATCCCTAGTGAAAGTATTCATTTTATTGGATAACTTGTTTGTCTTTAAGAAAAAATGAGCAATTAAGAATCCTGTTTTCCATACCCGTCAGATTTAAAGAGTTAAAATAAACATTAGCACATTTCCAGTCTTACATAAACGCAGGAAACATACAGAGAAGTAATCTCAAAAGTCGTCTGGAAGTTACGATTACCTATGATGGAAGAGAAAACTTTGAACTCGAGTGAAAGAACGTCAGAACGCTAACATATTAAAAAAAGAAAAAAAACATTGAATCTAATATAGTGTTGCGTCAGAGTAAACAGAGTTGTTATTATTTCCTGACATGCCTCGTGCTTCCAATCATGTCGATATACTGTATGAAGTCTGATACTGTATGAAGTTTGATACTGTATGATATTATTCCTTTTTCCTCCATACCCTACCCACACCTCTCCTTATTCTCCTTACTCTCCCTCCTTAGTGCATTTTACCTGATGCTTCTGCTACTCCTCCTCCTCCTCCCTTCTCTCGTTATAGTCCTACCCATTTTCCTACTCCCAAACACCTCCCTCCTCCTCCCAAACACCTCCCTCCAACTCCCTAACACCTCCCCCCTCCACCTCCTACTCCCTAACACCTCCCTCTTCCTTTTACTCCCTAACACCTCCCTCTTCCTTTTACTCCCTAACACCTCCCTCATCCTACTTCTCCTCCCCACCATTATCACTAGGCTTTGAACTTTTCATCTTTTCCTGTAATTACAAACAAACTTTCATTCCACACTTTCACCAATATTCTCCCACACCACATTTCCTGCACTACAATGTCCTCCCTCCCCTCCCCAACTCATTCTCTTAATTTTACACCACATTAAACTTATGCCCACTAAAATGTCACAACCAACCCCAGCACTCACTCACTATTCCCCTCACTTTCCTCTTTTAGTAATACTAGCAAATTTCTTCTTCCCTTCCGTTCCCTTGGCACATCACGCCGTCACATATTCTCTCATCATCGCTGCATCATTTTATCACGTTTCTTGCCTTCACTCGCCTCAATATAATCGCCTCGTTTACTCATCCCTCACTTCACTCAGAATACTTCAATTCCCTTCATTTCATCCATCACATTTTCTCTCGTCACTTCCTTCATTATTTCACCAGATTTCCTTACTTCAACTTAATTATTTCGCCAAATATTCTCACTTCAATTTCGTTTCGCCAAATATTCTCACTTCAATTTCAACATTTCGCCAAATATTCTCACTTCAACTTAATTATTTCGCCAAATATTCTCACTTCAATTTCATCATTTCGCCAAATATTTTCACTTCAATTTCCTTCATAACATCACCACCACACTGCCTCCCCTCACTCTCCTCATAATAACGCCACATTTCCTCCCCTCACTTCCCTGAAAGATTTTCCCCACAATACCTCCCCCCTTCCCCACTATATTTCCCCCGACAATAACCTCACATTTCCGCCCCTTCCCTCCCCCTCCCCTCCTCCCCCTTCACTACCGGGCCTTGAAATTCTTCTCTCACCAATACTCCAGTTTACAATCCTCTTTCCCTCCTTCCCTCTTCTCTTTCTTCTCTCGTTAACTTTCCTATTCCCCTTCTTCTCTCACCAACCATTTTCTCTCCCTCCTTTCCTCTTCCCCTTCTTCTCTCGTTAGCCTCTCTCTTCTCCTTCTCTCGTTAACCACAATCTCTCTATCTTTCCTTCTCTCATTCATTCATTCATTAATTCCATTCATTACTTTACTATGAACATTTTCCTCTCGCTACAAACTTACATCCTGCCACGTGTAATTTTTTCCTCCTCTGTATTATTACTGTATTATGACCTAATGCCGGAGGGAGTGGAAGGTGGGAAGAGAGCTGCTATCATCATCATCTATATTTTTATCTCTAAATATCTCTATATCTATATTTATCTCTATCTCTCTATATATATATCTTTCTATATCTATCTTTCTATATCTATTATCTACATCTATCTCTATCTCTCTAGATCTATTCTCTACATCTATCTCTATCTCTCCATATAACTATACTTTATATCTATATCTCTATCTCTCTGTGCGTGTGTTGGTGCGTGCGTGCCTCCAATACTGCCATAGCGTCGTTGTAGACATTAGAGATGTGTAAGTGCCACGACCTTATAGTGTGGTGTGCCTTCCTGTCCCTCCCTAACCTTCTCTTACTCTCCTCCTCTTTCGTTCCTATGCTTCTTTCATTCCTTCTTTTCACTTGAAGTTCTTCCTTTTGTGAACATCTTTCCCTTTCTCTTTCCATTTGTATATACACCATTATTAGTTTTACTCATCCCTTTGTCCTCTCTTTCTCCTCTCCCCATTTTCTCTTTCTGCTCACATTACATTTTTTCTTCCTTCCATTTCACCCCTTCGTTTACCCCTCTTTCGCTTTTCCTGTTAATCCTTTTCTTTCACTCTCGTCCTTCCAGTGTTTAATCCTTCTCCTCTTGTTATTTCTCTCTTCTTTCCCTCCATCTTGTCATTTTGTATATCTTTCTTTTTTTACATATATTCCCTTTTCCTCCCCTTCCCCTCCTTTCACTCCCCTCTCCTTCTTCCCTTTCTTCACGTTTTTCAATCTTGATCCTTTTATCCTCCCCCCCCTCACACCTGCCTTCACCCATTCCCTCCCCCATCTCTCTCTCTCTCTCTTTCCCTCTCTCTCTCTCCCCTCCACAATCTTCTTTCTCCCCTCTCGTTATCTCCCCTCGTGGCTTCCTCTCCTTTCCTCTTCTCCTTTCTTTTCCTCCCCTTCCTTTCCGACTCCCATGCCATGTATTTCTTTTCTCTTCTCTTCTCTGCTCCCCGTTCTTATATCTTTTATTTTTCTTTTACCGCTTCCTTCCTTCCTTCACATCTTTCTACTTTCTTTTTAAATGTTTTCACCCTGTATTATTTACACCGGTAACTTTCGGGATGAATAACCAATCAGACATGAAAATCCCGTCGTAAGTGGGGATTTCCTCCAGATTACGCCAGGAAACAGATTCTCTCAGTATATATATTTATGTGTTGTTTTGTGAGGCAGCGTGTGTGGAGGAGTCACTCACTAGCTTTAAATTCGTCGAGAAGATCGTAGCGTGGTTCCCTCAAGCAAAAATAATGAGCTTCTGTAATGGTAAAAAAAAAAATAACCCACTAAACTTATCAACAATGCAGGTCGAAAGAAGAATCCTCTCCCAACATTTCACTCCGCTAATTTTCTCACTCCAGGTAGTAAAGGTGAAAGGATAAGTTTGGGGGAGGGATATTTTTAGTTTGATATTAAGAACGTACAACATCGCCTTATTGTAAGAGTATTAGAACACAAAATATAACCTTTTTACTTTTCAATCTTTCTATCGTTTTACCTTTCTACACCTTTACCTTACACGATCATCAAGCTTGGGATAGTACCGTTGACATCTGCCAGCAATACAATCGACTGCAGATATATATATTTACTTGCAGTTTTAAAAGCCAAGGACAATAGCGAGGAACAATAGGTGGCTGGGTGCAGACAGAGGAGGCCAGGTGGCGAGCTACGAATCTTGTGTAAAATGGTCGTGAAATATCTAATGCTCGCTTGGGGCTCTGTGAGTGGATTGGGGGAGGGGAGGGATAGGGTACTTGATATTTTATGGGGATGCTTTACACGCAGCTTCAGCTATGATCACACGGCAACACAGGGGCTTTTCTAGTGCTCGACAAAAGTGGGGGATGATGAGCATTGAGTGGGTTTAAAACACTCTCTCCTTCCTCATCATCATCCCCCACTTTACATCCAGCATCATAATTAAACTGTACTGTAAATATATTTGGTACATTGTCCACCGGCTTTATCAGTGATTCATTCATTTGACTAAGGTGGGAGTGTACTTTTAATGTTCTATTTACACACACACGCGCGCACACACACACACAAACACACGCAAACACACACATAAACTCACATAAACACACACACACACAACACACACTACTACTACTACTCTAAATCCGAATGGCTGAAACGGATTGCTATTGATTCTTCCAAACTACACTACACAACAGATGCCCTGCTCGTATAGCCTACAGAAAGAGGCACTCGGCTGTTTCGTTGCAAGTTGTGGAGGAAGTAATCCCTCTTCAGTTTATCCTGCCAGATGACTTACATAGACGCTTGGTAGTCTTGTTTATAGATTTTGAACTCAAACTTCATTTTCTTTTGTATATTTTTTTTTTTAGCCCAGGTAACACAGGAGGTGACTCAGTATTTGAACTACTTAAAGGGGTCAACTCTTATGGTAGAATTATGGAGCTCCTGCCTGATTCCTCGAAACTCAATGATACAAAAATGGGAGACCTGTTTCATGGCATTGTCTGGAGGAATTAGCAGACTTAAAGTTTATAGAGAAGTGTTTATCCCCTTATATAGATATCACCCCTCTGCCTGACTTAACCCGTGGCACACATTAGACAATAGTCATAAATAGTAGCCTTAACAGCCATAGAAGCCATAAACAGAAGCTGCACTCGAAATAAATTAGCATATCCGATAAGGGAAGGAAGGGAAACACCAATGAAGAGTTAGGCTCACTTAGTTAAAGGACTGGCTCGTATACGCTATCCTGCCAACATTATTTCACACTTCATAGAGACACTAGCTTTTCTGGAGATAACAAAGAATTTTCACAATGATTGGAAAGGTGAAGACGCAGGGGATAAGGACGGGACACTGTTATATATATAGACAGTCAACCTTTACAACGGGAAGTTTGGAATGAAAATTTGAAACATTAATATACATCCAACCTTTTACCAGACCTCAAATATCATCAACCTAAAACCTAACCTGTATCACACACAGACAGGGAAAATCTAAAATTCATGAGTACTACAGATGTAGCTTGTAAAACCATAGTGTAAATAGATATTATTGTACAGTAAGGGTCCAGACTCGTGTTGTGAAATTTGGTGAAAACTGAAGGACCCTGTGATCTTGTATGAGAAAGGCAAAACATGTGGCATATTCCTCAGTCCATCAAAGGGAGCTTTCATAATGATTCACGAGTTTCATTTATTCATCAGTCACAACCACGACACGTCTATAGACCCCCATTGTACCTCTAAATCCATGTGCACATCGGACACAGGTATATGTGGAAGGTCGGTACCAATCACTGGCAACCCAAAACATGGATATAACACCAGAGATGATAAAGCATCATATCTTCATTTCATTTATTAAATATTAATAATATTATTATTAGTACGTAACTGAGTGAGCAGAAACTTGTATCATGGAAAAGTCTTAGTATCATTCATTATACACATCGCAGGTCTCAATATCACACACTGACTTGTATTACTGAAAGGAATGGCAGATATACCTTTGTAATGCTTGCTGAGTTATGCACAGCAAATAATAACAAAACTCTGTTGACATTATAAAGTGGGAGGCGTTATCTAATGTACAGTCCCTCCTAAGAGCTTGTGCCCATTTTAGACCTACACCAGTTGTCATTTCACTCTCCCTGAGGCTTTAGATTCTGGCAACACTATTATTCAATTCTTGGTGTGCTGTACAAACACGGACCAGAAACAATATCAAGGGAACTGATATGTAGGCCAAGTACTTTTTGGAACCCCTTCAAAAGTATATGCATGCAGTCACTAGCTCTCATCTATCCCTAGCTCCCTCCATCCCCTCCTCCCTCCTCCTCCACCCCCCTCCCTCCTCCTCCTTCTCCTCCTCCTCCTTCTCTACTGTACCCGGCCAGACGGATCTTGAGAACGATAATAGCACCGTGAATTATGGAAACAAAATCCACTTGACGCACAACTCCCGCACTGCAGTCGGATATCGCCCGGTGGTGGGGGAGGGGAGGGGGGTAGGAGCTTCTCTCTCATCTCCTGCCTCTCGCTGACGAATTTATGGGAGGCCCTCTGTCTGAACACTGGCAGCGACTACATACCTACATACAGACTTTCACTTAGGGGCAATCCTGTCTCTCTATTTTCCCCGGACGTGATTTACAGTTTCATCATGCAGGGAGTCGCATTGGAGGTACGAGTCATAGTGGTGGAGATCGGACGAGGGTTATTTGTGTGTGTGTGTGTGTGTGTGTGTGTGTGTGTGTGTGTGTGTGTTAGGAGCTTCATCCATACCGTTGCATCGACTTCCACGAGATAATGAGAGTAATCAGATTGGCCTTTCATTGTCCCCAGACTTACCAGCAAACTCATCTCCATATCCCATCCTTTATAAGCAACTCATCAATAGCCTACTACAAGTACAAAGATAGACTGATAAGGATGAATGTTCAATACTACAAGCACAAAGTTAGGCTGGTAAGGATAAATGTTGAATAATACAAGCACAAAGATAGGCTGCTACTGACTACTGTTAGTTAGGTAATAGAATAATAAAGCAGAAAGATACCATAGGTTACTACTGAAAACTGCTCACTACTACAAGCAGAAAGATAGACTGGTATGTTGACTGTTCACAATTAGAAGCAGAAAGATAAGAATATTACTGAAATAATCGTCAACACAACACATGGTACAGCACAACAGTCTATTATCCTCACTCACATTAACCATTAACCATTAACCATTACTCAACAACACCCCCCCCCCCACACACACACACTATAATTTTGATGGAGAAAACACACACTTTGATTGAGAAAAAGCACACACACTAAGTAAAGAACACGCACACACACTTAAATAAAGAACACACACACACACACACAGCCTCTTTTAACACTGGCGAGTTCATTTTAATTTAATTTAGCGTGGTTTAGTCCATCCATCTTACAAGACCTTGTACTAAATGAAACTAAAGTGGAAAATTAGACAAGTGTTATTATGAGGCTCTAGTGGCGTTTCAACCCTATACTGTCTGTCCTTATGCCTGTCTCTGTTACTCCCTTTCATATTCAGTCTTTTCTGCATGTCTGCCTCTGAGTGTGTGTCTGTCTGTCTATCTGCGTGCCTGTGTGTCTGTCTGCCTATCTGTGTGTCTGTCTGCCTATCTGTGTGTGTGTGTGTCTCCCTCCACTCTATAAAACAATACAACATGGGGAATATACAACACAAGATGATAATTAAGATAAAGCACTTTAACAGGACCTTGGTAATCTGAAGATAATATATAAAAATATACAGTTCAATAATCTATATAATTATAAGGCATCCGAGTAAACCTAAAATTTAGCTAGAGGAAATTGGCAAGGAAAGAAGTAAGGTAATGAGATAAATTATCCTGCAGAATTGAATCAGGAAGGAAGTCTCCTCGCTGGACTCCCTGGCTCCAACACGAATTAAAGAGAGAGAAAGAGAGAGAGAAAGAGAGAGAGAAAGAGAGAGAGAGAGAAAGAGAGAGAGAGAAAGAGAGAGAGAAAGAAAGAGAGAGATAGAGATAGAGAGAGAGAGAAAGAACAAAGGAACACAATACGAAAGAAGACAAAAAACGACAGACCTCTTATAGACTTTTCTTAGGCTGCTTGTTTTGTGACTAAAGATGATGATAATGACACTGGGAAGCTGCAGGTATAAATACGAGTACAGTTGCCAACCAAAGTTTCGTTACCCCCCTCGGCTAATAGGAAGGCGAAGACCGTGTTAAAGATGTGCTGAACCATCGAACAAACTGGTGTATCGAGTTGGTAACGAAACAGTGAGAGGTTCATTTACTCAAAACTACAAACCGAAAGTCATGGAAAATGAAGCTGACCCTGTCTCATTACCAACCCCATATATATACACACACACACACACACACATACACACACACACACACACATACACACACACACACACACTCACACACACACACATATAACCCCCATACACCAGTTTGTCCGATCGTTCAGAATATATTTAATTAACACTGTCCTCGTTTTCCTGCCAGCCAAGGGGCGTAACGAAACTTTGGTTGGCGGCTGTACATACATGGACTGAAGGACGACAGAACAAAAAAGTGTCTGTTGAAGATTGACATTTAGAAAAGCTAAACCTTATAAGACCGCACTCCAAAATATTCCTTGGCCTAGTCAGGAGAAATTAGAGGTCTCCAATTCTCATACATGATTACAGGGGTTCATAAACAATATATATTTCCAATCTCAAACTGTCCTAAAAATGCACAACGATTTAGGTGCATTAAAAAATACTTCATTTCTCCTGAATAATTTGTCTTTAATTTGGGATAAGTTAAATGATCAACTGCGGGGTAATTAATTATGAAGAGCTGGTTGTCACGGCGTCTGGAACCATTAATTAATCATCAGAATAAGGATAAATCTCGTCTTCTCAAAACTAACACCCACCATTATTCACTTGTGCAACACAGTAAAATATATTACAAACTATGAAAATGAATAAAATGACACGTAAAGAAAGTTGGAAAGGTGAAGAAAAAACAAACATATATTTATAATTATTAGACCCGAGAAATAATCAGTGAAAGACAAAAGAAGAGAGAATGAGAGAAAAAAAAAAGTAGGAGTAAAATTTTATGGGGTTGTTAGGAGGGTGTGAGTGTGGAGGTGGGAAGGCAATAACGCCCTCTGGTTGTGTATGTGTGTGTATTCGTGTGTGTGTGTGTGTGTGTGTGTGTAGTACCGCACCCATCTGTTTGTTCTTCCCTGCCACCAGTGTGTGTCCAAGTACTCGTGTCACCTCGGCTTATGTAATCTGGGCCCAACACACACATACATACACACGAACACACACACACACGTAATTATAAAATACAAACACATACATAATACACACACATACAAAACACACACACATATACAAAACACACACACATATACAAAACACACACATACACAAAACACACACACATATACAAAACACACACACATATACAAAACACACACATATACAAAACACACACATATACAAAACACACACATATACAAAACACACACATATACAAAACACACACATATACAAAACACACACATATACAAAACACACACATATACAAAACACACACATATACAAAACAAATATACACATACACATACACACATACAAAACACACACACACACACGAGGGACACATGAGGCCTTCTCTTGGGTTGTGAAGCGAGGAAATATACACATCTTTGCTCCTGAGAAAATGTGCTGCACGCCTTCCACCTCTTTCTGTTCCCACCTCCACCACCTCCTTCTTCCTCTTCTGCCCCCACCTCCTTCCTCTTCTGCCCACACTTCCTCCTTCTTCTGCCCCTCCTCCTTCTGCCCCTCCTCCTTCCTCTGCCCCCACCTCCTCCTCCTTCTGCCCCTCCTCCTTCCTTACTCTTCTGTCCATCCTTCCTCCTCTCTCTTCTGCCCCTCCCTCTTTTGCACCTCCTCTCTCCTTCTTATCACTCTCTTCCTCTTACCTCCATTACTCTGCTCTCCTTCCTTTACTCATCCTCTTTCATCTCTCCCTACTTACTGTAATTTCCCTTTTGACCGAACCTCTATTTTATCCATTCGTACCTCCCTCTCTCCTCTTTCCATCCTCTCCATTACTTCTCTCATTATCACCATCAATTCTCTTTTACCTTCACATTCACCTTCACATTCAATCTCTTCCTCCCTCCATTCATCCATCAACCCCACCTCCTAAAATCTCCTCCACTCCTTCCTCTCAGTCTTCATCCATCTATTGTACCCTGTCTTCCCATATCTGTCTACGCCTCCTCCTGCTCCTTCTTCTCCTGTACCCCCTCTTCTACCCTTCTTACCCTCCTCTTTCCCCTCTTCTCTACCCTTCCTTCCCATATTTATCTACGCCTCCTCCTCCTCCCCCCTTTGCTCCTCTTCTTCCCTTCTCACCCTCCTTCCTTCCCCTCCCTGGCATCACATCTCCATATTAAGTGGACCATCTGGTAGGCAGTGGAAGGCAGCGAGGGTCTGGGAAACAGTGGCGTGAATGACCCCCCCATCTGGTACCCCAAGCCACGTCACCTCATTCCCGTACCCTGGGGCCAAAACTCTATAGCACTTGCCTTACTATAAAGATAATCAGTGTTTATGTATCGAGGCGCAGAGTGCATTTCCAGGTTCAGGAAACGATTGGTATGGTAATGTATGTGCAAGTGGCGTTGTTATGTTATGTTACCGTTTCATTCAGGGAGTCTAGAGTGACAGAAAAACAGAGATACCTAAAGAAACATACACTAGGAAATAGATACATACAATATGACAAGACGATAAATACAGTACAATAAACAGCGATTCCAAAAGAAACAGAGACCATGAAATGCATACATACATACAATATACCAAGCCGAAAATTAAATACAATGCAAAAACATGGGTAGATACATGCAGAGAACCTCCCACACACAGAAACTAAATAAATAAATAGAGGAAATTAAACTAAACGGTGATTGTATTTTCGACGCACCCAAGACGTGCCAAGAAAGTTGTGGCACAGTGAGGGATAAATTAACAGAGGCAATCTTGACCTGGAAGTCGGTCATCAGGTCACGACATCCTGTTAATTAAATCCCCCTTATTCCCCTCACCTCTAATTCTCATCACCCCTCTATTCCCCTCATCCCTCTATTCCTCTAACCCCTCTATTCCTCTAACCCCTCTATTCCCCTCACCCCTCTATTCCACTAACCCCTCTATTCCTCTAACCCCTCTATTCCCCTCACACCTCTATTCCTCTAACCCCTCTATTCCACAACCCCTCTATTCCCCTCACCCCTTTATTCCACAACCCCTCTATTCCCCTCACCCCTCTATTCCTCTAACCCCTCTATTCCACAACCCCTCTATTCCCCTCACCCCTTTATTCCACAACCCCAAAAGTCTCCTGAAAAACTGCATAAACATAAAAACATAAATAAACAAACAAACATACAAAACTACTTACTCCATCAACAC